>BOPN01008070.1:445-10445 GCA_017312705.2 Penaeus japonicus | reverse complement strand
TTTTTCTTCGGTGTGGGGAGAGCAATAGACAGGGCGGGTGGAAGGCGGGTAGCGGTCGGGCAATGGGCGTGAGGGAGAATGGGCTGGGGATGGAAGGGGATGGAAGGGAATGGTGGAGGGAATGGTGGAGGGCTGAAGGTAGGGAACACTGGAGGGCAGGAAGGAGGGAGAGATGGAGGGCGTTAGGGAGAAAGCGGTGGAGGGCAGGAAGGAGGGAGAGATGGAGGGCGGGAGGGAGAAAGCGGTGGAGGGCGGGGCGGTGGGAGTGGTGGAGGGTGGGATGACTGCGGCAGAAGGAGGAGCCTCAAGTGGCGTGTCGTGCGTTATCAAGCCCAGTCATCGAGTCTCAACTCTCAGCCGCGACACACAATAGCCCGCGGCCTCGACGCTGTTGCCAACTTCACTAAGGAAATTACCATTTTTACACCTTTATAAATCTGCATAAGCTGCAATGCGAGTATCTGCCTGAGCAATAATGAAGCTTGCAAAACCAATGCTTGATTACCGGCAGGCGATGCGACAGGTGACGGAAGCCTCGACGCAGCCAATCACACGCCAGACACACGGAGGACAATCGCCTCGTAATTATCGTATTTCCGGCAGCAGACGAGTGTCCTTCCCGACGCTCGTACAGACAGCATCAATTATTGTACAGCCTAATATCACATTATCGAGTCGAGAGCCATCGGTCGTCCATCGGTAATTTTCATTATCTTTGAATCTCACAGACATACACAAGGGAGTATCATAAAGGCTATGCTGACATGATAGGACAACACACATCGAACTTCCATTATTCGGAACAAGCGCCATGCCATAAACAATATCAAATGCCGCTCCCCATCCATTTAGACAGTATTACAATGTAGTAAGAGACAAGCAAGACTGAGTGTCGACATGGCCGTCATGCATAACATGCTCCAGCGTCGCACCATGGCACGAGAGAACACAATATCGTTCAGTAGGTGCCAGCATCATACCATGGCACAGACAGTGTCATAAAATCAAAGGCAGTGTCATAACCTCGTCCAGGCAATGTCATTAGATCGTATAAACTGTTTCATATCGTACAAACGGCGCATAACCCAGTCAAGACGACACTCCTCCCACGACTCATCTGTCATTACACATATCCATGGGAGACCCGTTAAAGTGCACGAGGAGAATATTTTACAGTCTCATGAACTTAATACAAGGAATCCATCCACTTTCCTTAGGGGGAAAGGGAAGGGTGGGGTGGGGAGGGAGGGGAAAGGGCAAAAGGGGAGGCTACGTGGTGAGGGGAGAGGGACAAAGGAGAGAGAGAAAGAGGGAGAAAGGGAGGGTTTAAAGAAATGCCGCGTTGACAGTCTCGCCGTTGTGAGAAGAAGGCCCGCTTCAAAACTTTCCTGTGTCTGGTATCGAAAGCGAAAGAGCGAGAGTGAAATCTGGACGAAACAGAGAGGAGGAGAAACAGAAAGAAAAAAGAGGAAGAGGAAACAGAGAAAGAAGAGGGAGAAGGTGGGAGAGGGAGGGAGAGGGAGGGAGAAGGAGGGAGGTAGGGAGGGAGAGTGGAAGGGAGAGAGGGAGAATGGAAGGGAGAGAGGGAGAGTGGAAGGGAGAAAGGGAGAGTGGAAGGGAGAAAGGGAGAGTGGAAGGGAGAGAGGGAGAGTGGAAGGGTGAGAGGGAAAAAAAAGGAGGGAGAGGCAGACGGAGAGGTAGAGGGAAAGGGAGAGATATAGAAATACAGGGATACAGAGATATAGAAATAATAACAGAAACGGGGAAATTAATTAACAAGGATATGCAATTAAGTGCAGAATCACCAAATAAAATAAAATAAGATAAACGAAAAGAAGAAAAAAATCCCCCCAAGTAAAAAAAAAAAAAAAAAAAAAAAAAAAAAAAAAAAAAAAAAAAAAAAAAAAAAAAAAAAAAAATAATAATAATAATAATAAATAATAAATAAGGAAGACAACCTAGTCTTTGAAAAGTGCAAAGGAAGACCTTTATCAGAGCTGGATATCAGTGCCTTCCTCTGCCATAAAGGTAACACACCAAAACTGTATTAAGACCACGACTTGGACATTAACAAGATAATCTAATGTACAAATTCATATGCCTCTTGAACGCGCTGACCTTAGAGCGTAAAAACGGTAAAGAATTGGCATCATAATCAACTTCTCTTCCACTCGCATTAATTCATTTTCATTTCTTCCTAACATTATTCTTGAAGTAAATCATTGTCATTTTCTCTCTCTCTTTTATCCGTGTTGCTATTCTCCTTCCACCTCTCTTCTCTTCTCACTCTTCTTTATTTTCTCTCCTTTTTTTCTCTTTTGTCTCTCTCTCTCTCTTTTTGTTTCTGTTTCTGTTTTTCTTTCGCTCTCTATTTGTTTCTCTTTCTCTTTCGTCTCTCTCACTCTCTTTCTCTTTCTCCCTTCAACATCTTTTTCAACGCCACCGAAAATAAATCAATGACAAAGGCAAACACAGGGTCAAACGAACGAAATAAAAAGAAGAAAGAAAGAAAAGAAAAAAAGGTCAGCCTCTCTCTTAAAGGGCTACTTCGACCTTTCATCTCCCAACGAGATTCAACCGGAAATTACGAGATTAGTCGATACATACACCAGAAATCACACACAGCTCGTGGTGCATACATGTTGCGACGCACATGGGCAGTAGTGTGAGCACCAGACTCATGGTTGCACATACACGAACACGCACACCCACTCACACACAAATACATACGCACACACACAAACAAACACACATCCACACACAAACACGCATCCACACACAAACACACACACACACACACACTACCACACACATCAACACATAATCGTACAAACACAAATACACAGCCACACACACACGAAATCCATAGATATTCACACACAAACCTACACACAACAACATACATTCATACACACGTGAAGTCATGTGACCTAATCTTTGTATCAGGCACTCGAGGTCAAGAAGGCCTAAATGGCTTCCGGGCGGTGTCCTTCTCCGAGACGTCCTGACCTCCTTCTATTGGTCACCTCAATACCATGTCTTCTCATGTGTTTTTTTCTGTCTTTATTCTCTACCTTCTACCTCTCCTAGACTGTTTTCTTTTTCACGTTATTCTTACGGTTGTGTTCTTACGAAAGGGTGTGATTTTCTTACCTAAATATCATCTTTGTATTCATGTCAACCTTACATTCACATCAACCTTGCATTCACATCAACCCAGCTGTAACAACGTCGTCGTTACCTGAAATCTGTGAATTATTGCAGCCGTTGTGATCACATACATTATAGTGCGGAACAAGTCTCTTCATTTTGACGATAACGTTGACATTAAAGTTTCTTTCTAATATATTTTTTTTTTAATCACATAGATACTATTATTCAGGTACTTGCTTACGCGCCGAAAATGTTTGTCTCCTTGTTTGCGCGCTAAAAACTTTAGCTCACCATTGTTTACGTGCAGAAAATGTTCATGCCCTCCTCGTTTGCATGAAGAAAATGTTCATTTCCTCCTCGTTTGCATGAAGAAAATGTTCATTTCCTCCTCCTTTACTTAGAAAATATGTTCAGCCCGTTCTTGTTTACTTGCAAAAAAAAATCATCTCCTAACTGTTCACGTGCAGAAAGTGTTCAGTCCATCCTTGTTTACGTGCAAAAAAATGTTCAACTTCTCCTCGTCACCCTGAACAACAACCTCTTTCTTCTTAGCGCGGTTGCAAATTCAACCTTGTGGTAATTCCAATTCTGTTGCAATCAGAGCCCCCGTTCGCCTCAATCTCACGAAGAAAGAGGAAATGGGATAAAGATGGAGGGAGGAAAAATGACGATGAAGAGATGGAGGAGGAAAGAATGCTGAGGGAGTGAGGGAGAAGGAAGGGAGGGCCGGAGACCTCGAGAGAAAAATTAGCTTGATGAGGAAGATGAGAGAAAGAAAGAGAAAGAGGGAAGAAGGGTGTATGAGAGAGAGACATAGGAGAGAGGGAGGAAGAACGATAGGGAGGGAGAGATAGAGAGAGAGGAAGAAGGGGAGGGATGCAGGCAGTCAGGGAGGGAGGGAGGGAGGGAGGGAGGAAGGGAGGAAGGGAGGTAGGGAAGAGGAGAAGGAGGAGGGACGGGCATGTAGAGGAGAGGGAGAGGAATAGATAGATAGATAGATACAGAGAGAGAGAGAGAGAGAGAGAGAGAGAGAGAGAGAGAGAGAGAGAGAGAGAGAGAGAGAGAGGAGAGAAAAAAAAAAAAAAAAAAAAAAAAAACAGGCGAAAAATATAGACAGAGGAAAGGGATAAACAAACAGAAAGAGATAAGAGAAAAAAAGATAAAGAGAAAACAGAGAAGGATAGAAATAGGAGAAAGAGAGAAAGGGAGAAAGGGAGAAAGAGAGAAAGAGAGAAAAGTGGGAGAAGAAAAGGAGCCGAAGGTGTAGGGGAGGAAGAGGTGGGCTTAAAGACTGGAAGACTGTACTGGTTCAGAACAAGACTTGGCAAGACGCCATTTTATTCCTTCAAGGTCGACCCTTCCCAAATGTCCCCTCACCCTTCCCCCTCCCCCCTCCCCCTCCCCTCTTCTTCTTCTTCTTCTTCTTCTTCTTCTTCTTCTTCTTCTTCTTCTTCTTCTTCTTCTTCTTCTTCTTCTTCTTCTATCATCATCTAATCCTTCTTATCATACTCCTTTTTTCTCTTCCTCCTCCTTCTTCCCCTCTTATTCCTCCTCACTCTCTTCCTCTTCCTCCTCCCTCTCTTCCTCCTCCTGTGACATCAGCTCTCCTGCCTCTTCCACATTCTCTTCTTTATTGCATCATTTGGTGTCTTCTCACTTTTCTTCCCCCTTTCCTCTTCACCCAATATCCCTCTCGGGGAATTGGCCAAAAGCGAATACGGGAAGAAGGCAAACGACCAAGAGAAGAGGGAAGTGAGAAGATGACAGATAGGAAAAGGAAAAAGGGAGACAGAGAAAAAAAGAGAAAGAGGAGAGGGAGGGGAGATAGAGAAGATGAAGGAAAAGAGAAGAGAGAGAAAGAGGAGAAATATAAATTAGACAGAAACAAAAGAGAAAAGAGAGAGAGAGAAAGGAGAGATAGAGAAGAGAGAGAGAGGGAGAAGAGAGATGAAAAATAAAGAAAAGAAAAGAAAACGAAAGATAGAAAGGGAAAAGAGAGAAAGAGAAGGGAGAAACAGTCGAGAAAAGAGAGTGAGAAAAAAAGAAAGGAGAGGGGAGGGAGGACAGAGAGAAAGACGGCGGAGGGAAAGAGGGACTGTGGACCAGTAAGCGGCTGCAAAACGGTGATTGAGGGGATAAGGAGGGGAATAGGAGGGGAAAAGAGATAAGAGAAATAAAAAAGGAGAGGAGGAGAAAAGAGGGAAGGGAAAAAAAGAGCAAAGAGAGGATTGGGGATTCGGGAGAAGCAGGGAGAAGGGAACGGAAGAGGAAGGAAGAAAAAGAGGAGGAGAGGAGGGAAGAAAATAAGGAGGGGGGAGATAGGGGTATGGGGAGGATAGAGGAATGAGGAAGGGTGTGGGGGGAAGTGGGAGGGGGAGATAGATAGGGTTTCATTACCTCCCCCCACGTCCAACATTACCCCCCCCCCCCCGGAAGCTTGCTGTTGGCTTCCTTACGGTAAACAGAAACCAACAACTTATTATACTCTTAAAAATTACTTTTCAAAACATGTCTTACGTTACATGGAAAAACAACCTTTATACAACATGAAGTAATGTGAAATTGTTATGATGATGGTGATGATGGCGATGGTGATGGTGATTAATGATGATGATGTTAGCCAAAATAACAAAAAAATAATATTGATAATGATGGTAATGATGATACCTAGGATAAAGACCATAATGATAATTATGACAGGAACAATAATAATAACGCCGACGGTGATGATGATAATAATGATGATAATATGAAAACAATAACAACAACATTAACAACGCAAGCAATACCAATAAAACAACAACAACAAAACACACACACAAAACACCTAATTAGACCGAAACAAGTCAACACAATGAAGCTATCTGACCTCGCCTTGATGAACCACTCATGCAGGGATAACAACCTCTTTGTGGGCGGCCGAGGTCATCAGGCGACAATCGAGCCCGAAAATCTATATAACATTTACGAAATTAATGGACAATGTGGCTTCCCGCGCCCGCTCTGGCCGGCTCGTCCTATCAGATGGCTAATTACCGCCGCTGCAATCGGAATAACATGACGGGGTTGCGAGAGAGAGCGGGGTGGTGGAGGGAGGGAGGGAGGGAGGGAAGGTATGAGGGTGGGTGGGTGGGTGGGTAGGTGGGGGGAGAGGAAGGGAGGTAGGGTGGGTGGGGGGGAGGAAGGGAGGGAGGGTGGATGGAAGAGGAGGGAGAGCGATATAGAGGGAGAAAGAGAGAGAGAGAGATCCATATCTCTTAAGCACAATATACACAAACGAAACAACCAAACAAACAAACACCCTCTGAATCCCGCCCTAACCAATAGAAAAAATCAAACCCTAAAAAGGACTAAATCAAACGACCAACAAGAGGGAAGCGAGAACGACCACCAGCGACGACCGATAACCTCGCTCGCTCCCTCTCAAGAATTACGACCTAAACACCTGCAATAATTAACTCCTCCCCCCCCCCTCCCACCCCCCGTGTCCCCACCTCAAGGTCTCACGGTAATAAACAAGGCGCGCACACTTCCGCTGATGACTTGCTGAAATAATTAACCCATAGATAACGAGGTCATTACAACCCTTACCCCTCACCTCGCCCTCTCCCGCCCCCCTCCCTCCCACCTCCCCTCAGACTCCATCGTGATCAGACACAATCAACCAATTTTTTCCCCTCTTTTCCCCCGCCACGTAATGGCTGAGGGCGGTGGCGTTCATCGCTCTTACGCTCGCTATATGTACCTTTCTCTTGTTATTTTTTGCGTCGCCTTTCCCTAATATCTATTGCTTTATTGGTAATTTCTCTTTTCGGGTTGTCTTGCTTCTGACTGTATGTTTGTGTGCGTGCTGTCTATCTGTTTGTCTGCCTGCCTGCCTGTCTGTCTGTCTATCTCTCTCTGTCTCTGTCTCTGTCTCTGTCTCTCTCTCTCTCACTCCCTCTCTCTGTCTCGCTCTCTCTCTATTCCATCCCCTCTTCCTCCTTCGCCGTCAGTCAATCAACCGGTTTGTCTTTTTTAGCCGTTCGTTCATCCAGTCGCTCGACCATTCGGCGTGCCAGTGGATGGGCACCAAAAGTTCATTCTCGTAAGAACGTTTCCTTCCTTGACATTCTGCATCGTTTCCCACGCCCATTGAAGGAAGCCGCAGCTGTGCAGAATGTATCACGACCTCTCGACCTTCCAGATCTGCTGTCTTGGCACAGCTCAGTCCAACAAAAGCACACAGTAAAAAAAAAGAAAGAGAGAGAGAAAAAAAAAAGGAAACAAAGATGAGCCAGTTACGTCGATATGTCACGGAAGTGCATTCGTGCCAAAGGGAACGCATGTACAATGTGCGTGTGTGTGAATGAGCAAGAAGACCTATGTACCAGTACATGTGTTCGTTAAGTGTTACGCCATTCATCAGATCTTACTTTTTGCTGCCTTGGGGATTAACATGTAAAGTTATGCTATCAATCAAATCACTAGAATGGGGAATTGCACTTCAGAGGGTATGATCCAGTTGTGAAATCATTTTTAATTCACTGTGTAGCAGTTAAAACCCAAGTGACGCATTCGTTACATCATCACAAGGCCAGTATCTTATAACTTGATTATCTTATGCCATCAAACTTTACTGTAATTGTGTCTTTACAATTCTTTAATTCACCGTTACAGAAACTGTATGTTCAAATACGCACTACATTAACATCAGAGCACACTGAATATTATCCAAAGAGATACACGTTAACTGTGCGAACACACATGCATGTATGTGTGTCTGTGCATGTGTGTACGTTTATCTGAGGCAATGTCCCTTCCACGACAACACAATTTCCGCCCCTCTCCGTCCGCAGTGCCACGAGCTGAAGAAGTTGTCTGAAGTTATCAACTAACATGCGCGGAGGACTTTCTCCCTATTGGTGATTGTCTAAGACCCGCTGCACGTTGCATGTACCAGGATCTCGGAAAACGTGGCATCTTTTTATCAGTGACATATTTTTATATCAGATTTATCATATATATATATATATATATATATATATATATATATATATATATATATATATATATATATATATATATATATATATATAAATAAACAAATAAATAAATATATATATATGTATATATATATAAATAAATAAATAAATAAATAAATAAATATATATATTCATATATACTCTAAATTCCCTTGTGAGTAAATGGATAATGTAAATATCGCACATAATTATCGGCGTTCCAATCGCTAGTTGAAATGAATGTGAATCCCGTGTCAAATCACCCACTGAAATCCATCACAAATTATTGCAAGGTAAACTAATCCTTAAACGGGGCTGTTCGTCCAAGACCTATTTTCCGAAACGTTTAATCGAAGCAACTGCTTCGAGCTCAGGAACAAACAGCTAAAAGGCTGAATAAATCATGAGTAGTACAACGGTAATTCAAGATAAGAAATACACATAAAAGGGATTCTATTTTCCTTTTCTCTCACACTTGCCCGAAAATCACAGCGCTCGCTAATGAAAGCAAATATTAAATTATGCAAGAAAAGATTCGATGCAGGCAGGTTTGAATGGACAGAGAACAAAAGGTCTCGAACTGAATAAATGCATGTATGATTGTAGCTGTTCCAAAAAAAGTAAAGGCACACGCAACATAAGTATATAGGCGACGTCCACTAATGAAGTCGAGTAAATGCATGAGCAAATATATAAAATGAAGGACAGAATCACTAAAACATGTGAAACTGATTATTCAATCACTGACATATCTAAAAAGATAAAAGAGAAAAGGAATACATCCTAAAATACGGCTGACTCATTATACAAATCAAACAACCTAAAAGGCAGACTCACAATGACCCATGATGACCTACCTCCTTGCTGGGGCATAAGACGAGTATAAACAGCTTGACCTGCTTGCTTGTGCGACCCATGTTGGCTGGGTGCTTGAGGCGCGCGATGGCCACGTGTCGCCGTTGCAAGGATGGGAGGTTCCCGCTGTGGACGAAAGGTCAGAAGAGGTTATATGGAGGTCAAAACAGCTCATACGGGCTCATTACAATGATATCCTGAAAGTCAGAAGGAATAAAAGAACTTTAAACATGAAACATGGGAGACAAAAATGTAAACCCTTTTTAATCATATGAAATTATTTCTAAGAAAGAATACGACCTGTCAAAGGTCATGAGAAACGACCTTAGGAACATTTCAAAGTTCAAAGGGGGTCAGATGTACGGCGCTGCAATAAAGCCATCACGTGTCGGGCTTTGTATTAAGCGATGAACCAGTCAACGTTGAACAAGTGTTGCAAAGCTTATTGCCAACAACAAACTATTAACTGGTAATCTGCTCAAAAGGCCACGTTGGATAAGCAAAAGGTCAACGTTATGCAATGAAAGGTTAACAAAGGTCAGCGGAAACGAGAGGAAAAGGTCAAGAGTCTACAACGGGGTCACGTGAAACGAGGTCACGGGACACGAGATCAAGCAAGAGAAGGTCGGTGAACATGACTCATTCAAGAAGATACATAAAGGGTTAAGACGTGAATGAAGAGCAATGAATGATGAAGAGTAAATACATGGAAAAGTAGTAAAACTAGTAAATGATGAAAAAGTAAAAGCACAACAACAATAATAATGATAATAACATTAGTGAAAAGGAAAAAACAAAAACATGGAAAAGCATAGCTAAGAAAGAGAAAGAAACGATGAAGAAAAGAGAAAAACAAGCCTTTAAAAATTAAGAAAAGAAAGAAGAGACGGAGAAGAAAAAGAAAAATGTGAAGAACGCGAAAAAAGGCGTCGAAGAAAGAAAAAGAGAAAAGAAATGATGACAATAGTTGGAATAAGTATGATAAAGAA
>BOPN01008069.1:35000-45000 GCA_017312705.2 Penaeus japonicus | reverse complement strand
TCTAACAACTGGAATTACTTCAGCTTTTTGCACCCATTAGATTGCACTGACCTCCCACCTTAAATCTTACTGTCTTGTTTTTTCCTTACATTTTTATAGTTAATACTTTTTTTTTTATTATTAAAATCGATTTTTATACAAGTGGTTCTTAGAGTCTTGCCTGCAAAAAATACTTGCACACACTCTGTTATTGTTATCACCATTAGTTGTAGTAGTAGTAGCCGTATCGTTATCCTTATCCTTTCCATTAGTAGTACTAGAAATAGTAGTAGTATCAATATTATTATTACCCTTATTATTTTTATTATCTTTTAATTTTGAGTTTTTATTTCCGCTGGCTTTACTCAGGATTCCGTCTCTAAATACGTCCCCTTCGCAAGCAGACGCACAATTTCTGTGCATTTTCTTGCAAACCCCCCCAGGCAAAATTTACAATTGATCAATCCTCGACCAGCTTTTACTCGCGGAGCATAAATTCTGTAGATGTTGCTTTCAAGATGTTTTGCTACATGCTTAGTCACCAATCTTCGTGTTTTCATATTCGTTTTAGTTTAACTTTGGATTCCCTTTACTTTAGATTATGAGTGGAATTGTCCAGGTGGTTGCCGGAGGGATTTGGATTTTGTGGATATTCTTTGATTTAGAAAGAGGTTTAAATTTCCACCATTATTCGATCTAATTCTATTTTTTTTACAGGACCATTCTCCGGCTGATGTCAATATTATACTTCAGCCATTCATACTGCCATTCAGAAAACTCTTCGCATTTACCACAATCCGATACATTCCCACGCATTCAACAATTTATGAATGGGGAACCGTAACCAATGCTTTGCTAGGATAGACCACGCGAGCCATGACTAGATTTGAGTCTCCTTTTGCTACGTCATGCTACCAGGCTGATTCTTTTATTTTTATTTTTTATTTTTTTATTTTTTAAGACGGGAGTAAATTATTTCCATTCAAGTTTACGCACAATCATACCTACAATCTGCTAAAACATTTGTCATTAGTGAGAGGCATGATGTTGGTCGTAAATTGTTGACGATTTACAAAGTTTCATTTATGCTTGCAATTCATTTTCTTCTGTTTCGCTTTACTCCCATCATTCTCTCAAACCAATAACTCTTTCCCGCTGTGAATTTTACGAAACTGTGTTCACACTTGTTCTATTGTTATCCAATGTTCCCGTTTTAAAGGAACTTTTTCTTTCCTGTTTTAGATTTTAAAAGCCATTATTCACTTTTCTTTTTATCTGACACTGCCCTGTCCTTCTTGACCTTCATTAACGTTACAATTTTCAATATTATTATCAGTACTAATAATTACATCATGAAGGGAATGAAGATATATCTAAATCGAAGGTGCAGCGCCGAGAACACAAGCATGGAGTAATCTACCATCATCCGAATTCATTATAGTTATTTGCATATCAAACTATACCATCCTTAATCTCTCTCTATGCTGTATACTGAATGAATTAAGCTGCATCAATCACGGATAAAGTATTTCCATTAAGTCCAAATTGAACTTGCATCTAAACGTCATTTCTTTGGAGCCACAAATAATTGTTATGCAATGAATACCAATAATAGCAATACTTCCAAACATAGAAATAATCTCAAACATATATCCTGATGAGCAGTTGCACTCATATATATATATATATATATATATATATATATATATATATATATATATATATATATATACATATATATATATATATATATATATTTACATATTTATATATATATATATATATATATATATATATATATATATGTATGTACAAACACACACACACACACACATATCTATCTATCTATCTATACACATACATCTCTCTCTCTCTCTATATATATATATATGTATGTGTGTGTGTGTGTGTGTGTGCGTGCGCGTGTGTGTGTGCGCGTGTGTGTGTGTGTGCGCGTGCGTGTGTGTGTGTGCCATCCTTGTAAAACCATGAATAGGAGCCTAACAAATGTCACAGACAACAGCGTGAGGGGCTCTAGGCTCCTATCGGAAAATGGATCCTCGCTAGGTAGGCTGAGCTATGAGCAGTGTGGAGCTGTCGATCGTCATCACACTAATGCGCAAAAACAATAAGACCCTCTGAACACTGCCACTTGGAATGTTAGACCATTATATGCAGCAGGTCAGTTCGGAAATGTTAAGCAAGGAATGCTAAGATTGAACATTGATACTCTGGGAATTACCGAGGTTAGATGGAAAGGCAATGGTAAATTTACATCAGAGTTATTGTTAAAAAAAAAAAAAAAAATATATATATATATATATATATATATATATATATATATATATATATATATAAACATCAATATTATTCAAACATTTGTTCCATATGAATTGTTCTTCTGAAGATCTAAAAATATTTTAATTTCATCTAGAACAAGCAGTTAAAACATATAGATCTCAGGAAATAACTATGATTATGGGAGACATGAATGCAAAAGTAGGCAACGACCGCCAAGAATTTGTTAAAAATTTAAAAACCTCTGAAAGCAGAACTAAGACTCAATTCTAATCTTTTGAAAACTAATTTTTACATCACGAATGATTTTAAAATAGAGGCAACTAATAGGTTTTCACAATTAGAAATTGAAGAAAGAGAAAACAATATAGATAACGATTGGCAGACCAACGAAACAGTCCTAGTTGAAAGTGCTAAAAGACCGTTCCAAAGATACAGAAAGGAAAGAAACAGCTATGGATGGCAGATGATACATCAATGGTAATGAAGAAACCAGACAATCAGAAATATGAGAAAGGGTCCAAATATCGAGAAATACTGTACATATAAAAGTTTTTTTCTTTCTTTCTTTCTTTCTTTCTTTCTTTCTTTAAATATAAAGTAGCGAAAGAAATATCGTTAAACAAGCAATGTGATAAGATCCAAGAATCAGAAAAGAAAGACATTCAACTTATGTGTAACAAAATAAAGACAATGTCAAAAGGAAATGATAACGAGAATAGGGACAATGAGATTCATGAAATAGACGATGACCTAGAAATGCAAAGAAATAAAATTCTAAGAACAGAAATAGAAAATGCCTTACAGCAAGTGAAAAGTGACAAAGCCGTAGGAAGTGATTATGTATCAAAAGTAATGATGGAAGCTTGTGGAGAAAAAGGCATGGAAAATGTATGTCATCTAGGAAATTAGATATATGAAAGCGGTTTACTTCCTCAAAGAATGATGTAATCAATTTTTGTTACAACACCCAAGAAAGGCAATCTTCTTAAATGCAGTAATTACCGCTTAATAATCCTAATGAGTATCATTACGAAGATTATCCTTAGAGTCTTAATGTTGAAAATACGAAATAAGCTTAAGTATGAAATTGGATATGAACAGTTTCGTTCCGAACTGAGAAAGGGGCTAGAAATCCAATTTTTGTTATGCGAATGTTACTCAAACGTTATAATAAATACAGAGAGCTCTTTGAGAAGCATCCATAGATTATAAAAAAGCATTTGATAGAGTAAAACTTGCCGAATTATTCAAAGAACATTCAAAACATGGAAAAGATCTTAATAGTCTTTATGTGAAGCAACTAACAACTTTTAGAATATACAAACACCAAGGTGACTGAATTTCAGTTAGAAGAGGTGTCCGTCAAGGTTGTATTTTATCCCCTGATCTATTTTCACTCCGTGGTTAAGCAATGATATGTAAAATTATGGCCAAAGAAAGTTATAAAATAAATGGATTGCGATATTACTTTAGATGGTAAGCAACTACATCAGATGAAGTTTGTGTATGTGTGTGTGATATATTTCTCTCTCACTACGTATATAACACACACACACACACACACACACACATATATATATATATATATATATATATATATATATATTTACATATTTATATATATATATATATATATATATATATATATATATGTATGTATTCATAAACACACACACACACACACATATCTATCTATCTATCTATACACATACATCTCTCTCTCTCTCTCTATATATATATATATGAGTGTGTGTATGTGTGTGTGTGTGTGTGTGTGTGTGTGTGCGTGCGCGTGTGTGTGTGCGTGTGCGCGCGTGTGTGTGTGCGTGTGCGCGCGTGTGTGTGTGTGCTCCATCCTTGTAAAACCATGAATAGGAGCCTAACAAATGTCACAGACAACAGCGTGAGGGGCTCCAGGCTCCTATCGGAAAATGGATCCTCGCTCGGTAGGCTGAGCTATGAGCAGTGTGGAGCTGTCGATCGTCATCACACTAATGCGCAAAAACAATAAGACCCTCTGAACACTGCCACTTGGAATGTTAGACCATTATATGCAGCAGGTCAGTTCGGAAATGTTAAGCAAGGAATGCTAAGATTGAACATTGATACTCTGGGAATTACCGAGGTTAGATGGAAAGGCAATGGTAAATTTACATCAGAGTTATTGTTAAAGAAAAAAAAATATATATATATAGATATACATATATATATATATATATATATAAACATCAATATTATTCAAACATTTGCTCCATCGAATTGTTCTTCTGAAGATCTAAAAATATTTTAATTTCATCTAGAACAAGCAGTTAAAACATATAGATCTCAGGAAATAACTATGATTATGGAAGACATGAATGCAAAAGTAGGCAACGACCGCCAAGAATTTGTGTTAAAAATTTAAAAACCTCTAAAAGCAGAACTAAGACTCAATTTTAATCTTTTGAAAACTAATTTTTACATCACGAATGATTTTAAAATAGAGGCAACTAATAGGTTTTCACAATTAGAAATTGAAGAAAGAGAAAACAATATAGATAACGATTGGCAGACCAACGAAACAGTCCTAGTTGAAAGTGCTAAAAGACCGTTCCAAAGATACAGAAAGGAAAGAAACAGCTGTGGATGGCAGATGATACATCAATGGTAATGAAGAAACCAGACAATCAAAAATATGAGAAAGGGTCCAAATATCGAGAAATACTGTACATATAAAAGTTTTTTTTTCTTTCTTTCTTTCTTTCTTTAAATACAAAGTAGCGAAAGAAATATCGTTAAACGAGCAATGTGATAAGATCCAAGAATCAGAAAAGAAAGACATTCAACTTATGTGTAACAAAATAAAGACAATGTCAAAAGGAAATGATAACGAGAATAGGGACAATGAGATTCATGAAATAGACGATGACATAGAAATGCAAAGAAATAAAATTCTAAGAACAGAAACAGAAAATGCTTTACAGCAAGTGAAAAGTGACAAAGCCGTAGGAAGTGATTATGTATCAAAAGTAATGATGGAAGCTTGTGGAGAAAAAGGCATGGAAAATGTATGTCATCTAGAAAATTAGATATATGAAAGCGGTTTACTTCCTTAAAGAATGATATAATCATTTTTTGTTACAACACCCAAGAAAGGTAATCTTCTTAAATGCAGTAATTACCGCTTAATAATCCTAATGAGTATCATTACAAAGATTATCCTTAGAGTCTTAATGTTGAAAATACGAAATAAGCTTAAGTATGAAATTGGATATGAACAGTTTCGTTCCGAACTGAGAAAGGGACTAGAAATCCAATTTTTGTTATGCGAATGTTACTCAAACGTTATAATAGAAATACAGAGAGCTCTTTGAGAAGCATCCATAGATTATAAAAAAGCATTTGATAGAGTAAAACTTGCCGAATTATTCAAAGAACCTTCAAAACATGGAAAAGATCTTAAGAGTCTTTATTTGAAGCAACTAACAACTTTTAGAATATACAAACACCAAGGTGACTGAATTTCAGTTAGAAGAGGTGTCCGTCAAGGTTGTATTTTATCCCCTGATCTATTTTCACTCCGTGGTTAAGCAATAATATGTAAAATTATGGCCAAAAGAAAGTTATAAAATAAATGGATTGCGATATTACTTTAGATGGTAAGCAACTACATCAGATGAAGTTTGTGTATGTGTGTGTGATATATTTCTCTCACTACGTATATAACACACACACACACACACACATATATATATATATATATATATATATATATATATATATATATATATATATATATGTATATATATATATATATATATATTTATATATATATATATATTTTTATATATATATATATATATATATATATATATATATATATATATATATATATATATATATATATATACGTGTGGGTGTGTGTGTGTGTGTGTATGTATATATGTGTGTGTGTATATAAATATATATATACATATATATATATATATATATATATATATATATATATATATATATATACATATGTATGTATATATATATGTGTGTGTGTGAGCTATAATATATATACATATATATATATATATATATATATATATATATATATATATATATATATATATAAATATATATATATATATATATATATATATATATATATATATATATATATATATATATGTGTGTGTGTGTGTGTGTGTGTGTGTGTGTGTGTGTATATATGTGTATGTATATATATATATATATATATATATATATATATATATATATATATATATATATATGTGTGTGTGTGATATATATATATATATATATATATATATATATATATATATATATATATATATATATATATATATATATATATATATATATATACATATATATATATATATAGAGAGAGAGAGAGAGAGAGAGAGAGAGAGAGGGAGAGGGAGAGAGAGAGAGAGATCATTAACACAGGTACAGAAATAACATCCCCCCAGCATGCTGTAAATACTACTCCCAGCTGTAGATATTTCGATAATGCATTTGAACTTTTCCATAAATTAGGATTTCCAAAATCTATCTGTCTTTCCCTTGGATAACTGTAAAACCCCATGAATGTTATATAAGCGCAACAACATATTAATGAGAAAGTTATCTCATGTGTTTATTTGTACTGATTAACAAATATGATAATGAGATATTGTGCGTCAGCTGTGAAATTGCTGTCATCGATAATACTCTTTGTGATGAAATTTCACGTTATCGCGATATATTGTTATATTTATATCATTAGAATTATTTGTAAGTAATTATTGTTATTACTGATACAGTCATTATTTGAATTAGTATTATCACTAATGTCATTAGTGTTACTATTGTTACTCACCATGTTATTACTCCTCATCCATGCTATATGCACGTCATTTACTACTTTTCAGAACGGCTATATATATTTCTTATATTAACTTCATCATAATCATTAGGATTTCCATAATTATCATAATAGTAATAATGATTATAATGAGTACGTTGATGATAATAACTGCAACAAAAGTAAGAGCAATTGTAATAATAATGATAATCATGAAAAATATGATGGTGATGATTATGATGATAATAACAAGAACAACACAAACAATCATGATAGTAATGATGATGGTGATGACGATGATGATGAAAATAATAACAATAGTAATGTAATAATTAATCATCGTATAATTATCAATTCTAATAATAATGATGATAAAAATGATAACGATTGTAATAACAATAATGATAACAGCGATTATGATGATAGTAATGATGATAATAAGAGTGATGATATGAATAAAAACAATAATAACACTAACAATGATAATAACAATAAGAATAATTCAGTCTCGTTATGCTAAACTTTTCTGCAAAATTATTTTTTGTTTACTTTCCTTTCTAAGACAGATATTGGTCACTCGGTCTCCCCAACGACGCGGCTGAGTATACTAGAGCTGAGACGTGTGACTAGTACGAATAAATATGCATTATTTTGCTTATCTTCACACAATAACCTATAGGTAGTTCGCTAAAAGACTAATAAATTGTTTTTGTTTTCATGCTTAACAAAGAACATATAGAGTACATATATAGTTTACTGATGCTTTTCTCTTTTGACGACATTTGTGATCGGGATCTTTCGTAAAGAGTTTTTTGTATCCACCAGACATGACGCAACAATGTCATTACTTTACTATGAGGAAAGAGAGAAAAAAAAATGCATTGCTGCAAGGCTTTCCCATATGCGGACTTGTTTTTTTTTCCTATTGGGGAAAATGTACTGCTTCGGCTATTAGGTGGTCTGCATTGCTAGGCTGGTATCTGCTGCTATTTTTAGACATTGTGTTACATGAGAAATACTAGTGATAGCAATGCTTACTTGCTATTATGGTTAGTAAACTGAGACATAGTAAACTTTTGTTTTTTTTATGGGTGGGGGGGGGAGGGTATAATGGTCGGTGTATATTACTCAGCTAAGAAGGCTTATGAACATTTAGGCCCTTTGCGATATCAACCAAAACAAATTAACTAAAGAACCGGAGAGAAAATGGATGATATTGCAATATTGTGATATTAGAGACAGAATGACAAGAATAAGAGAGAAAGAACATGCCATCTTGCAACCCTGGTCCACGTCAGGACTTGACAACTCATCAGTCTTTAACAAAAGCAACTAATGGCGATCATAATACTAACGATAAAATTAGTCTACTTGTATGTTCAACCTCACTTGGTTTACACTACCGGATCCATCACCAACACTTGATGTTCTTGTGGGAGTAAGACTCTATCTCAGGGAACAGCGGCCTGAACTCACTGGGGATAGTGCTATTTCAAGCATCTTAGTGGCTTGAGAAAAAAAAAAAATGTGAATAAAAATAACGAGAAAGTGTGCCTGATCACTTTCGGTGATATGGGGCTAAAAGAAGTGGTTTTACGATCAGAAATGGACTGGGAAGGGAGGATTATAGTCATTCTGGACATTCCAGAACCCCTACAATAGAGGCAAAAATATTTATGATAAGTGTTAGAGGCAAATGGAAGCAATCTGGAGGGCAGCGTAGATTTGATTAAATGGACAGAATTCAGTGTGGCAACTGCAGATAAAGGTTTAAATGAGACTTGATAACTTCTAAACGCAATAGGAGCAATTGACGCGTTTCGATTAAATCTGCTGACGAAGATTTAATCGAAACACGTCAATTACATCTCTTGCCTTGCGAAGCCATTCAGTCTCGTCGATACTTCTGACTAAATCTGAAGTTGTTCACTTTTCATGGTAACCTGTTTATTTTCTTTAACGTATCAACATCTCTCTATTTTTTATTTTTTTTTCATGTACATAATGTAGTCTCATTATACCCTATATTTGGTACATAACAAAATAAGAATCCTTTAGAAACAAAAGTAGAGCTGCTCATGTTGTGCGTTATATTTGGCATTCCAGTAGGTCAACATTCTAGATTCTAGAATTTGAAATAAATCCGAGTCAAGAACTCGTAAGCCATAATTCCACCCTGCCAAGTGGCTTTCATCTCAACTTTCCTTCTGTCCATCCCAAGACTGCTGTCCAACCGACACTAAATGCCGTCCATGATAAGGTTGTTTGTCCAGTAATCTGAAGCTGAAATGTATGACTTGTCGAAGGATGGAAAAGAAGATAAAGTGCTTTGGAACCCAGTTGAATGAGGGATATGCGGGTTAGATGCCTTTGGAGGCAGTGTAAATGTTACAATGTGCGACCAATGTTCTGTTAATAGAAAACATAATAATAAATCTAAGTGTAAATGAAGAAAGAAATATGTTGACGTTGACGCTCAATATTTGTTAGTTTATATGGAACAACTTATCATTTTTTTGCTCACATAGAAGAAAAAGGCATGATTTCATATTCATGATTTCTTAATTAGACGCCAACCAGATCTATAAGCTCTGCCTCAGCAGAATTTATCAAGCATCACGCGCCGCTCTTCATTTTCATTTGTGCATCGGCGTGATATAAATACACCAGTTCTTGGAGTCTCCCGTCAACACGTCTCCGGCAGAAGGGAAACCTCACCACCACGCAAAGCAGGCGCCATGATTTTTAACTCTGGAAACGTACGAAACATCTACGTGAAGGGCTTAAGGTTACAGTTAATCACAGGTTAGGCTAGAATTATGATATTCTTCCAAACAGCTCATACAAAGAATGTTTTAAAAGTCGAGTGAATTATCCGTATGG
>BOPN01008069.1:22500-25000 GCA_017312705.2 Penaeus japonicus | reverse complement strand
CTCTCTCTCTCTCTCTCTCTCTCTCTCTCTCTCTCTCTCTCTCTCTCTCTTTCTCTCTCTGTATGCCTGTCTGCCCCCACGCATGCACATTCGTACAAAGTTGCATATGTAAAAGGGCCATGATATGTATGAAAGCGTACAACCCCAACACGAAACCGGCATAAGTAAGCAAGTTATGGTCATACTTTAAAAGGGGAAAATGAGGTAGGGGCAGAGGGAAGGGAAATGGGGAAAGGGGTAGGAATAGGGAGATGTGGGAGGTTTGATGAGAAGATGAGTGTTGGAAAAAAAAGTAGAAAAGAAGATGAAATTATAAAAAAATGAGAAAGACAGGGATGGAGAGAGATTATCTCGAAAAGTCTAGAGCCGAAAGTTCTGTGACATCAAGGAATATAGATATATTGAACTTATGCAAGCGGTGGGAGAGGGTTGTGATGAAGAAAGAAGAAAGGCTGTTAAGATAAAGTGGGGGAAGTAAATATAAGAATATAAATCATATTGGCATAACAATATAAGTATAATGTGAGTTGATGTTAGCAATCATAAAATATGACATACTTTTACAAGTTATACTACTCATGATGTATATAGATATATAAAAGCATTAAAAATTATCATTACAATGACGGATAATAAAGGATAATTCTGCTAGTACTACTGACGATAATGGCGATATCAATGGTATAAAAAAATAATTATGATTATGGAACTAATAACAAAAGTAGTAATGCCAATGATAATAACAAAAGTAAAGGTAATCCATATTATTGTTATTATAATTTCATTGACGTTAATATTGTTGTTGTTCCCGTTCATCATATCATCACTTTCATTACCACTGTCATCATTATTATGATTATTGTTGTTATCATCATAATAGCTCTCATCAATGTATTATGATAAACATTTTTGCTATTACTGTTTTTGTCATTCTTGTTGCTGTCATCATTTTTCTTATCAACACTATTGTCATTGTCATTAATATTGATATTCTCCCTCTTGATACCATATATTACCATTATTATTACAACTACCACTATTACTATTACTATTATCATTAACCTTATCATATATATATTTTTTTTATCATTACCATTAGTAGTAGTAGAGGTAGTAGCAGTAATATCATTAGTACAATCATAATTATTATTACCATGGTTAGTGTAATCATTATTACCATTATCATCGTTATCCAATAAACATAATTGTAAATGTATAAATTTTAATAGCAAATGTTAATGAAGGACTCAATCTTGGTAGAGTACGTTGGTAGAAAATAAAATTAAAAACAAATTAAAAGAAATATTATATTAAAACATATCAAAACAGCTAAGACGGTCCAGCAAAATAGATTAAAAGACATTATAAACACATTCACTTTTAAATAGTTATCACAAACATGGTGATTGCTTGTAATCTGGTTCTCTCTTCTTATTGCACTTCACTTTCAAATTATTATTGCCTAATGAATTTGCTTCGAAAAGGAAATAAATCTCAAAATCAAACAGACACACAATTAAAAGAAATTGATAAATTAAAACCATGACTTAAAAATAGAAACAAACATATACAAACAAACAAACAAAACAAATACATGATGTAAAAGACATTGAAACAAACGACTCAAATAATTGAAACTTAAACAGCACGTTGGATAAAGCAAACAAAAATTTAAAACAAGTGTGCCATGATCTAACCCCTTGAGGAGGTTACCTTCGGCAAGAGTGGGTGCTGATCAAACCGAAGGGAAACCCACTTAGAACCCAAGGACTACTATTTTGTTCTTTTATTATCATTATCATTATTAATATTATTATTATTATTTTATTATTATTATTATTATTATTATTATTATTATCATTATTATTATTACTATTATTATCATTATTATTATTATTATTAGTAGTAGTAGTAGTAGTATCATTATTATTATTATTATTATTTTCATTATTATTTATATTATTATTGATATTATTATCTTTATTATTTTTTTGCCATCATCATCATCATCATCATCATTATTATCATTATTATTATTATTATTATTATTATTATTATCATTATTATTATCATTATTACTATTATCATTTAATTATTACTATAATTGAAACCAGTGTTCTGTAGCTGTCATTATTACTATTATTATCATTATTATTATTATTGTTATTGATATCATTCATGTTATTATTTCCATTTTTAACATTATTGTTATCATCATTATCTTTATCGTTATTATTGTTATCATCATTATCTTTATCGTTATTATTGTTCTCAATATGATTAGCATTATTACTATTAGTACTATCATCATTATTAGCATTATCCTCATCATTACTTTTACCATTATCATTAGTGTTATTATCATTATTGTCCTAATTATCTTTAATAATATTATTATCATTATCATTATTTTCATTTTCAGTAGTATTATTATCACGACTTGTACTATCATAAACAATGTAGTGATCAGTTATGCATCATGTGTCTATTTGTTTGTAGA
>BOPN01008069.1:7500-12500 GCA_017312705.2 Penaeus japonicus | reverse complement strand
TATTTCCAAGGTGCTATTTAGATCTTCGTTCAAATCCTTGGATGTAAGTCACCATATTCAGTTCGCGAGACTTATTCAATTAAAAGCCTGCTGTATAAAGAAGACATTCGATTCTTTATCAATCAGCTTCGGGTTCAAGTTTCAAAATGGGTTAAGAGTATTCCCCACAACCATGACTCCCACGTAAAGTCCTTGTTTCACGACCATCACGTTTCCTCCATGACGTATATGGTCAAATCTATCCTTGTTGCTTCTTTACCTACTTCTGTACAAGAGCAAGTTTAGGAGGAACCCTGTGAAGATACTGATTTACTTAAGTTACCCGGCGAATTTGCCAAGTCTATCAGAGAGAGAGGCTCCGCAGTATCAGTCAATGCAGGCATTCCCACGACTAAGGCAAACACGACCACACAAGACAACACACCTTGCCCATAACACGGCAAACCACAAACAACCAAACGACAAACCACAACGCAACCCTTTCCAGCGGTTCCGCTGTAGCCAAGACACGAAAACACAACACTCGAGACAAACCTCCCCTCACAGATATAATACGGGACATAAAACTCGCTTTCCCCCGTCATCTAACTCACCTCATGTACCCAGACGTAAACAACCTTGCGTCACGAATTGGGCACCCAGACAGGATCGATGTTTTAATTGTTGTGCGAAAGGTCACGGTGCCGACTCATGTTATTCGACACCGTACTGTCCTTACCACGGCACGCGCTCACACCCTTGGCCTCACTGCAACAAGCGTTCCCTGACCAGGTGGATCAAACATACAAATTGCTCCAGCAACGCCAAGCAAACCGCCATTTTTAGGGAAAAGCCAAAAACACCCAGACACGGCTTACTACAAGCACAATACCGGTAACACACCGCATTGTCTCGACTAGTTGCATCTAATGACATCACTCAACGCCTTTGCCCATCTATATTGGAATGACAAGCCTGCGTATTTCTTCTTAGACACCGGATCTTCTTGTTCTGTGGTCTCGTTGAATACCTTGCGGAATTTTGAATTATCATTAGATTTGCAACCGAGTCAAACCACATTGCGGGATAACAAGGAGATAGGTATCAAGCTTTAGGCAGCAAGTCCTTATTTCTCTTGGTAGTGAAATTTTTGCTCACAAGTTTGTCGTTGTAGAATCTAATTTTACCCCGGAACACCTCTTATTGGGTCATGATTTCTTATACCGTACAGGTATTTCCCTCCATCCTCAGAGTAATAGCATTACTTTTAATGGTCAAAATTACCTATTAGGAACCCTCCTTGCCTATGGACGCATGCCGACCCCGTTACACCCACAATGGCATTATCATGAAGTCACACATGACCATAGTCACACCATGTCTACACCTCACTTTCCATCCTCTCCTCCCCACCACCCCCCTACCCCTCCACCCGCCCTCTTCACCTCCTCTCGCTGTGCGCACGCCCGCATCACGCAAACCTTCGCGCGCAAAACACGTTGATGACTGTGCGAAATCTTGGACCGCTAATGATAATGCTCCTAAGTCTATTGCTAGTGCTACCACTACTATTCCGGCATTTCATGATCTACTGATAGACGTTTCGTCCTTCGGCAAATGGTACTGCTTTTGATATTACCTGATATACGAGTAAAGGTTGTGCAACAGCCACTACTGTATAATATCACTGATAATAGATGTCAGGTGCATGTATTTAATCTTACCCCGGCCCCATTGACTATTAACGCTGGTGTACCTGTAATATCTTATGGTCCAGACTTGCCTATCTGCGAATTTGATTTACCTGTTCCCTCCTGTTTTTTCTGCAACATCATCTTCCCTGATGAGCAGAGAATCATGTTCTAAAGCAAAATTTAGATTTTCATGAAGGATATGATAAACAACTTATTTAAAGGAATTCCCAAGCGTACTGCCAACCAAGGACCGTCCTATCGGAAAAACAACATTGCTTCAACACTCCATTACCTCAGACTGATGCTAAGCCTTCGTACATACCGAGTTATAAGATCCCTCATTCGAAGCGACAGGCCTTGGAAAAGGAAGTTAAAACAATGTTAGACATGAATCTTATTCAACCAAACAGTGCCCTGGGCCTCTCCCCTCCTCCTTGTTAAAAGAAAAGAAGGATAGTACTTTCCGCCCAGTGGTCGACTATCGCAAGTTGAATAAAGTAACTGCCAGAACCATTCCCAATTCCTAATCTTAGATTGTTGTTGCAAGACATTGGCTCTAATAATAAGATTTTTTCAACTATTGACCTTGCTAAAGGCTTCCTGCAAGTTCCTATGGCTCCTGAAAGCGTGCCATATACGGCTTTCTCGACTCATATGGGACACTTTGAATTTTTAGTATGTCCTTTTGTGCTTCACAATTCCCCTCTCACATTTAGCAGATTAATGTCTCTTGTACTATCAGGATTAATTAATGATCAGGTCCTCGTGTGTTTGAATGATATTTTCAATTTCACCCTCCTTCTCTGAACACGAGAAGAAATTGCGCCAGGTTTTCAATAGGCTATCAACTGCAGGATTATGTATTCAACTAGCAAATGTCAGTTCTTCAAGTCTAAGTTGGGAATTCTTGTTATACCTTGTCATCCTGAGTATTACTAATGATTCAAAAGTTAAAGCCATTATGACTTTCCAACACCTAAGAACCAGAAGGAATTGAAGTCATTTTTAGGCCTTTCAGGTTTTTACAGGCCGTTCATTCAAGGTTACGGGTCCATCGCGACACCGCTTAACCATCTCCTTAAAAAAGGATACAACGGCGGTGGACGGGGCGAGGAAAAAGCCGCATTTTCAACTCTTAAATCGCGACTCATTAAGGAAATCCACTCTTAACATGAATTTCAGTTTGCCTTTTTGTCCTCACCACTGATGCCTCAAACCTCGGGCTCGGAGCAGTACTCCTGAAACATGGCCATTCTGGAAAAACGCAGCCCATTGCTTTTGCAAGTCGCCTCAATTCAGCGGAAAAACGCTATCCTGACGGACCGTAGTGCTCAATCACATGGGTCCTCCGTCATTTTCGAGAGCTAATCTTGGGATATCAGATAGAAGTGCACACTGATCATTCCCCCCTCACGTCCATATTTAGGTGGTTCCCTCATGGACAGCGCGCCCGCGCAATTGAAATTGCTGCAGAGTTTGACGTCACCATTGTTTATTTACCCGGAAAACAAAATGTCGTTGCCGACGCGCTATCACACTCCCTCTCTGACGCTCACAACCTGCCTGAATCTAGCTCCTCGCCCACCTTTGCCTCCCGCAAGGTGAAATTCTCTGACATTGCACCGATTTTGGCAAATACTGCCGCTCCACCGGTGAGGATCCTTCGGAGGACGAGATCCGGTCTGCACATGTTAATGATCGCCGTTCCGACTCCATTCATTCTGTTACCGCCCCGGTCTTGGCTGCGCCTAGCCGTACCTCCTGGACCCACCCACGGAGGACGAGATCGGATAGCGCATGTGAATGATAATCTGTACGGCCCCTTAATTCAAGCTTTAAAAAGGAATGAAAGACCTCCCCTAGCAGACATGTTCGAGTAAGTCAACTTTACCATAATTACTAACGGTCTACTTTGCTACAAGTCTAGATATAGGACAAGAAAGCTCAAGGCATCTCGTAAACTTGTAGTTATTCCTGAATCCCTTGAAGGTCGAATCCTTCCTCTTTTCCATGAGTCGAAAAAGAAGCACACTGTGGTAAGTATAAGGCAATTCACTTAGCTCAGCAGCGCTTCTTTTTCCCACACCTTGCTAAGCATGTTCAGTCTTGTAAGCAATGCCCTTATTACAAAGGAAATACCAATGACCCAGCCCCTGCATTGAAATATGACATTCCAGACTTTCCTTTCCAGAAAGTCTCTTGCGACACACTGTCAGGTTTTCTACCTTCGCAATGGTAATCGTTTTAGTCTTCATTGATAACTTCACTCGTTTTTGTGAACTCGTCCCCGTCCCCAACAAAACAGCAAATGTTGTTGCACATGCTTTTCACGACTTCTGTCATAGACATTTCAGCCCATGTATTTTTCAACTGATAACGGGACTGAATTTCATAACAAGGTCATGGATAAGTTATGTGATATCATGAATGTAACTCGTGTTAACATTCTCCCTTACCGCCCACAAAGTAATGGTATTACAGAAAGGCTCAACTCCTCCATCCTCTCATTAATGAGATCGCTTGTTGATGCGACATCGGACACATGGGATGAATCACTATTAATCAATCTTGTATTAATAAGTACATTGCATTCTTCCTTAGGTGATACCCCACATTTTCTTTTATATGGAATGGATAAGACACTATGACACTTTGATGAAAGTCAGTTCTTCATATAATGATAATTATGCTGAATATCTTCTAAATAGAAATAAGTCCATCTTTCAGATCACAAAGAAGCATTTGACTAATTCCAGAGATGTACTGTCATTCAACACAAAGTGGCCCGCCACAAGGACATTGAAGTTGGAGCATTAGTATTTAGAAAAGTCAACAAACACTCAATATTAAGTCAAGCTTGCTCCTAGATTTGAAAGGTCCCTTTAAGTGATAGTGTAAAGAACAACAAGGCCTACATTAAATGCATACAGTCAGGTGAACAATCTTGGTCTCATTTCGACGTCCTAAAGCTTGTCCTAAGTACTATTCTCCCCCGGCCGACGAACACTAATTGATTTTTATCTTCCAGACCTTACTCCTCTTGGGCTTATCATTCTTCGCATTGGCGTCTGCCGACCGCCATGCCCTACCCCCTAGGCTTCGCGCAGTGCCAGGAGCCTTCGTTGAGGACCATGGGCTAGTCTTACCAGTAACAAACAATGTGGAAATCAAAATTTCGCTTTAGCCGATTGCTAATTTCTCCGACCTGGCTACTTTATTAACTCAATAACCAACTCGTTGATTTCAGCAACAGCAGGCGAAGTGCTTCCCAGTCTCATTACTCCACATGACTTACGCCCTATTCTCCACAATATCTCCTCTACTAAT
>BOPN01008068.1:42500-50016 GCA_017312705.2 Penaeus japonicus | reverse complement strand
ATATATATATATCTATATATATATATATATATATATATATATATATATATATATATATATATATATATATATATATATATATATATATATATATATGCTATCTACTTTTTTAGTGGGGAGCTAAAAAGAAAACATAATACAAATATTCTTTGTAATGCATTCTAGTTTATCCCCAAACGTGTTCAACTTCTTACTTATAATACAACTGAAGACGATACGACTAAAGACAATATATTTTTTGACATCAGTAAAAAATGTTTTGGAGTGTTCACACCCTTGAAAATGCAATCAAATTTCAAAAATTCCTGTTATTTTCTGTTTGTTTGTCTTTGAATGGTTTTCTTTCTTATTATTCTTAAACTTTTTAGCTTTATCCAGCTTTGACAAATTGAGTATTGAGTCCTTAGTAAACGTGGGAAAAGGAAAAAAAAACTTATCAGGACCTTTTCTAAACCATTTTTCCTTTATTGTATTTTTTAAAAATCCACTTTTTATTTAATAATGTTTTCTGAGGGAGGCAGAGGGGACTTTAAAGAATTTTTTAAATGCTTCACCTATAGTCACTTTGCTAATATATCATACATATACTCATACATTAGAGTTTAAGTCTAGAAAATAATAGAAAACACATTTTAAGATGGCCAGCCAAGGCTGAACATCTTAAAATGTGGCCCATCTCAGAAGGGTTAAATAGGGCCCTAACAACCTGTAAGGGACATATTATAGCTCCTACTTTCTTTCTTTCCTTTTTAGGTTCTTATATCTTCAATTATTTGATTATTCACTTACAAGTGAAAATATGGTTTTCACACTTTTGCACCCTTCACCCCAGAAGGAGAAAGTGTACAAATTTGATACCCAACATTTATACTAATGTGCTAAAATCCTTCTCTACATACAGTTACATTAGTTATTGCAATCTGCTGTTAGAGACAAAAGCAAAATAAACATTTTCCTAGCATCTAATTACAACCAGCATATTAGAAGCCAGATGGTGGTAAATGATGTAATCACTTGATGTTGCAAAGCTTTTCAGCCAACCTCATAACCTACATAAACCTACATTTTGCAAGTAATTATTCCATTCATCATATCTTAGATAAAGTTTCTAAAAGTAGGAAGTAGGCATATTATAGAAAGAAAGAAAAAAAAAAAAAAGGTATTTATTTAACTATATTTTAGAGATTTTTCAGGGTGCCTAAGCAAAATCATTATTGTTACACAGAAATCTACTAGTATTGGCCATGAAAACTAGCAGTATTTGCCATTATTTATAACTTTCTCCACATAAGATTTTTTACAAATTCAGATAAAGAATTTTTATATGCATAATATAGATATTTTTGTTTGGCACCTGCAATTGTCTTCACAATAGGAATTGAAGATTAGATAAACCTATTCATGAGTGATCTTTGGTACACCAAAATGACAACTTTGAACTCAAAATCACTGAATGTGCTACATTTGGCATCTGGATGGAACCATCTCCATTGTTATCATTTTGTTGTTTTCTGTTCAAGACAAATATCAACTACACCTCACTGTAATGCACACTATTCTATTTAGTTCATAAGGAAAAATAACTATACATTAACCCATTCACGACGGGATGTATTTTCGCCTACTCCCACTTAAGCCGGGAAGATGATGAGCATGCAACGCTTCGTGCCGGAGAGTTTTCTCACTGCAAAGGGCTGTGCTGATCCTCTCAGAGCATTTTTCACCCACCCTATTCTTATGGTTTAATTCTATTGAACTTTGCTTATATTCTTCACTTCTATCAGAAAATACCAAAGGAAAGTGGAAGCAATCTCTTAGTGGGTTATCAAAAACATGTTTTATATATATATATATATATATTTTTTAACCAAAACAAAAAGAAAATATGAAAAATCATACATGTACATATGAGTATGTACATGTATCTCATGATGTTACATGACATGATATCACAGGTAATCAGCAAATTAGAAGTAGTATTGCATTAGTAATTTTTTACTTTATTTGATTTCTTGCCCAAACACATTTGATTTTACAATAGTTTTTCAACTCAGATCTTTTTATTCAATCAATCAAGAAGTAGAAATTACCATGATGTCATCAACATCACATAGTTTTCTGTGGTAATTTTTTTAGCCCTTTCGTGCCAGATGACGTGCTGACATGTTTCAAGGGTTTTGCGTCGGATGCCGGTGACGAGTTATCTGGGCAAGGCCAGTGCTCAGGGTGTGCGAGCAGGCAGCCCAGGTTCGTGGCTTGTGCGCCCGAGAGTCTCGGGGCTTTAGGCTAATGTGTTCGAAAACCCCGGCATTATGACCATGTCATTTTATGATACTCAAACACTTAAACTAAAGTAACAGTCTAAGAAATTATTTAAATTATATTTGAGAACAATCTAGCGATCTATTCTCTGGATGTCACCTGGGTCCAGGGATATTTTTCGACCTCGTGCTATAACTTCAACTGGCGCGAATGGGTTAAAGACAAGGTACCTCAATTTAGCCTACCCACATTTTAACCCTCTCTGGACGGGTGGTACAGTACTGTACCGCTCATTCAAAAGCCCAGTGGCCGGGCGGCACAGTATTGTGCCAGCCATTTAATTGATTTGAGCCTAATAATTCGAACGCCCCAGCATTGAGACATTCAAGGCTGGAATGCCCCCGTCGTAAGTGGGTTAACCCACTGCAAATACTCTATTCTAGCACTATCAGGAAAGAAATTCAATGAGAGCCAATAGGGTGTGCAAGCAAAATGGGAATAGGATGATGATCCACACCAGTATGGCTGCTTTGCCACACCATCGCCAACTGCAGTAAACACAGGTCCCCTTTCTATTTCATATCTCATGTTTAATTTTTCATTGAGTATGTTGTTGTTTTTTGTTGTTTTTCTTGTAAACCAATGAAAAATAAATATGGATTTTTTTTCTTTTTTTTTCTTCTCCCATACAAATATACTTCAATTAAAATTAGCTGATAAGGATTCTATATTCTGTTCAGCGCAGCACTGGCAGAGTCTGTAGATGGCAAATATAAGTCTCACAATATTACAAAAAACAAAGAAATGACTAGCATAAAACTGGCTTTCATATTACTTGTCAGTGAAAGAGTGAAAAAGGCCATGATATGTCACATGCTACTCCCTCATTCTAAAGCTATGATTCTTAACCTTATACAGTGCTGGTACCCTCTTGGGATCAAACATTTTCAAATACCCAATTTCAAAAATTGAAAGGAGTAAAATTGATCAGTAAAACACAAGTGAATCCAATGTCCATACAATCCAACCATCAGAATCTTTACCACTCTCCCTTATATCTTTATCCTAGTCCATTAGGATAAGTAGTATTGAATTAGCCAGGAGTCTTCATACTCCTAGGAAGTAAATGTACCCCAAGGTTAAGAACCACTACTCTAAAAAAAAAAAAAAAAAAAAACATCTAGAGAGTCAAGCAGCTGGCACTAGTGCCTATCTGCAGGCCAAAGCTAATAAATTTATTTCAGTCTCCCCAATGAGTTACTCAGCCTGCAATGAAACTTTTATCACAAGATTTTTAGACCCCATTACTTCCACTATATGGACTGTTTGACTGGGTTAACTGTACAACTTAGTTATACCTAAATACATATTCTATAATATTCTTGTACCATTCTGCATTTTCATCAATAACATCAAACAGCTGTTGCATTCCCTTTATTTTTAAAATTCATTTTTTATCACTTCATCATGAAAATTTGTCAACTTTAGTTGCTGGATGTTCATCATTTGGCACAACACACTTTTACCAAAAGATCCATGAAAATATTGCCCCATAAGGGCTAAGTCACCAAGGAGTCAATTAGTAGGCCTATCTGACCTCACTTCTATATCCCATTTCTTGAATTTCCATTAACATTATCATATCAATAAGGATAGTAATAGATAAAAATTAAAGGGACAGGGAAAAAGTTTTCTACCCCATCTGGGCAGTGAAGACTAGCCTAAAGAATGTTTTTCCACAAATCCATCACAAAACAAGGCTGACTTTCTTTGGAACCCTGTAGCTCTGAAGCTAGTGCCATTACAGCCATAATATTTGATGACTGTGTGCACTTCAACTGTGAGCTGATCCTGATGTTGTATCATGTACACATTGACACCTGTCTTTTAGGCTTTATCAGCACCATTATGTATGTTATGACACCAGTCTGCAATGGATTAGGTGGGCCTACTAATTGACTTATCAGTGACAAAGTGCTTGTGGAACAATCCACTTCTAAAAATAAATAATTAGATAAATAAAACAAAACTATAGTGGATGGTTATGTCCCTAGCGTCAATGGGTTAAGAATACAAGGTTTTGACAAGCAGTCATGTTTAGTCACTCGGGGCTTTGAGCTCTTCAAGTCTGGCACGGCTAAATTTCATCACTTGCTATTGTTGGAACAGCTTCAAGGGATTGGATTTATCAGAAATATAAAGAAAAAATTTAAACATTTCTACACTAGCTCTTGTACAAAATATTGAACTGATAAAATTTAAACAGTAATGAGCAATATTTGGCAACTTCTATGCCATCCCTGTTTAAGTATGGCCCTTGTTCCATTTCAGAGTAAACAGCTGTCAATATTCAAATCACATTGACTTGATTTTTTTAACCCATTCATGACGGGGATATTTTAGCTCTAAATGGTCGAAATGCCGGGATATTCGAACACATAAGCCTAATGCCTCAGGATTCTCGGCCGCACTAGCCGCAGGTGAGCGCTGTACACCTGATCACCCGCCGCGCCGACCTTGACTAAATATCTCGTCGCCGACATCAGACACAAAAAACACTGAATGTGATAGCAAGTCAACCAGCGCGAATGGGCTAAACACTTTCATATCCAAAGTTATATATCTGATCATACATAATTTCATTTGAGACTACATTTCTTACTTCACTCATTTATAAAAGTCTTAATTTTGTTTCCTTCAAATTATTGTATTTACATTCAGGCACTCGCATACAATTGTGGGTTTTTTCCTGACTGTATTCTACATCTCTCGACTTATGTATGAATTATCTTAGCCTAACCTAGCAAAAGCTTATCATAAGTAATTAATATTTACTTCAAAATCTATGCAGGTTTGCAGCATAATAAATAATCAAAACTAGAAACTTTCTTATACATGCATATCTGCAGGCTAAAACCACATGACAGGTAAGAATCCCTACTTCTTTCATACAGAAACTTAACAGCTGGTAGTGCCAACTAAGTCACTACCTCATAAGTTAATTACATTCCCAAAGTAGATTATGTGTAATTGTTCAGAATAACACCATGAAGTGACACTGTGGCCTTCTACTTCACACACTGGCAAAATCCAACAATGCTTCCCACATATGTTTCTTGGGATGGAGTTAAGACTGGTCCCTTATTGGTAAATTTTTCAAATAAAGCTACATTCCTATATACCACGAGTGGTATCAATGATTTCTCTCACCCTCTACTTCACATATATAGCGGATGCAATCTGCAATTCTACCCATGTACCCCACAATCTGGGTCCTGATGGTAGGGGAGGGCATGACGTATATCAGGGAAATTGAATTGATATAACAAATATACCTCAGTCTCACCTTATACCTGTCTACTGTAAAATAAAAAAAAGTTACAGATGTGGTTTCTTTCAGATTTATTCACCCATATGGCATAGTGTGTGACAACAATTACAGCAAAAGGTGATTTTGGGGGGGAAATTTTGAATGCATTGTTATGTTTTTTGTTTTTTTGAGGGGTCTACAATATCACAACTCACTGACTGACCTAACTATCTAGTTTCAAAGTTAACTGACTTGAAACTCACTAGAAAACTTAAACTTACAGATTTACAATAAAAAGAAACATGAAAGTGCTATGATTGGCCAGACGATCTAAGGGTAGCTCTCATTGGCTGTCACCTATAGAAAAAACAGACATCCTAATACTGTTTTTTGATAGACGGCTCTTTTCTTTAACCCATTAACACTGGGTGCCAAGTTATCACGTTGAGTGGTGGCAGTACCAGCTGCCAGGGACAAGACATTTTGTTATGGCTTTCCATCTGGCCAGCGCTGGATGATTGAGTGCATAGTACTTGGCCACAGTCGGAGCAGGCAAATAGTCTGAAGCATTAGTATTAAGTGTTTGAAATACCCTTGCGTTTAAATTTTCTGGAGCCAAGACAGCCTCATCAGCAATGGGTTAAAATAAGTACATAACACGTAAAACAAAAAGACATCAGCCAATTGTCTACCAGTGTAGGGTGAAGATCAGAGGATCTGATCTCTAATGAGGTCACCCCCTTACTACTGTGGGTAAAATCAAGGTAATATTCCCTAAAAATGAGTAGTAGAGGGCAAAAGGAATCCATCAATACTAATTTCATTATACTTAGTAACGCAGCGTTATCCAGGAAATTTACCTCCTTATTTGCTGATAAATCACCAATGAGGTCAACAAGATTTACCTTGTAATAAACATGGTCTGCCTCTGTTAGACTCAAAATTTCTGAGGCCGAAGCATCCCTGGACTGCACACCAATAATGAATTCACAGATTTCACTATATAATTGTGACCTTGCTTTTATTATCTGCAATTACCTTTTACATCTAATAGTGTTGTCTTTTAAAAAGTATGGCAGCAGTGTGCACGAGATCGATACACACATGTATGCATCACAAGCTAGACAGTCACTAATATAAGAACATATGTGTAGTTTTCAAATGTTACATGCACCAGAAATCATTGGAACAGCAACATCTTCCAAACTGGCTTATGGCCATTATTTTGGTTTTTCCTTAACTTCGTGAGGTCCTATTCTGAAAATTTACAAAGTCATGCAATCTGTCTGGCTTCAGAGCAACCATTATCTGAACAAAAACTATCACAATTCCAAATATTGGTTTGAGAACAATGATATCACTTACTTGTGGGCTACGCACCGCATGTAGTCTACAGACTATCCGCAAGTCTAGCTCTTATTCAAAATTTCCACAATATTTTCTACAGAAGTAAAATACCTTGGAATATATATTTCAGTTTAAAATGCATTTATAATAACTGTATTTGAATGCTGTCATTTAATTCCATTCTGTTCCAAAATGTCATGAGCAAAACCACACATTCCATATAAATCATGAAACATAAGATTGGTCATCAATCTCTTAAACAAACTCCTAAATAGATAATTCCACCACAATTAATGCACATAAATCAAGTTTACATCATACAGCATCCTTCAAAATCAATATACAAGACTCAAAATATATACAATATAAAGGCATCAAAATCAATAAACAGGCTGACAAATACATTCCCTACATCTAAGTTTTCCCCTACCCCAACAATATGTCAATGACCCCCTAAACGTCACAAGAGAAAACGTGACAAGCAAACGAAACTGATTAAAAAATAGAATGAAAATGTTGAGAAGAAAATTAAACTGACTGAACTGAACCAACTGTCAAAAAAACACGAACTGCCCAAAAGACACGTATTTCACTTCA
>BOPN01008068.1:10000-15000 GCA_017312705.2 Penaeus japonicus | reverse complement strand
TTGTCAGAATGCAGAGGCTGGCCAGGCTGGAGGAGAGGTTCCCGGATGAGAGGCTGCTTAGGGGGGTGCGATCTTTGCATTCCTGAGTCGTCTGCTTCTACTTTCTGGGAATCTCCGTCATCATGCTCATTGTTCATTTTAATGGAGTCTGGCGATGTTTCTAAACTCTGGTCTCCTTTGTCTGCAAGACTGTCGCTCTTTGACAGACTTTCCTGTCCCTTCTTGATGAGCTCCAGAGGGTCGAACTTCAACCCCATAGCTGACATAACAACTGGTTTGGCTATCAGTTCAACTTGAACTTTTACTTTGCCTAGTTGTTGTTGACTCTTACCAACTGCACGACGTGCATCTTGTATCAATGGAAACATGACATACACAGGATGTGTGCCATCACCATGAGGCTCACAGAAATGTACACGTTCTGGCACTAAACCTTCATCACTGAAGAAATCTCGAATATTTGCTTCAGTTGTACCTTTGGGAACACCTTTCATTAACACAGAGTCTGTAAGTAGATCAGCGCCAAGAGGAGTATGCTTTCCTGGGCCATCATCACCATTGCGACTATCTATGTCTTTGCCCACTGCGTCTATGGAATTGCCAGACAGTTTCTGGTCCTGCTGTGGTTTGTTCTGATGAGAGGCACTGATATTTGAATCCTTGGTACCTGAAGAACTGACCTCTGAGGAGCAAAGTGCAATCTTGAGTTGACTGCCATCGAGGACTGCATTCCCTGCTAGTGAGTCTACAGCTCTCTGTGCCTCATCTGGTGACTGGAGTCGAACGTAGCAAGTGCCTAAAGACTGAAGACTCTCCCTATCCCTTTCCAAGACAAGGTCCACTATTTTGTATCTGTTAAATAATTGAGCAACATCGTTCTCTGCACATCCATCTGGGAGACCAGACACACAGACATACGAGCCATCTTGTGACTTTCCCCCAGGGTTGAGTTTGCCTTGCATCATGTTCACATCAGCTGCTGTGTCATACTTAGAATCACTTATGAACAATATATCAACCGGGCTGTTATATAGATACTTTCCAGAACATCGAACAGCCTTAAGAGCGTCACGTGGCTGTGAGAACTTGAGAAGAGCAACATTTAGACGATTTCCTTGTTCATCTGCCAACAATTTAATGCTGTTGTTAGGTACATAGATGCCATGGAAAAGTTCTCGTATAGCACGATAAGATGTTCCAGGAGGTACATTTCGAATCTCCACACTGCAAGTGTATTTGGAGTTATCCCCTTCTCCATCTCTGTATCCTCCAGGTCCTCCACCTCGGCCGCGGTAGCCGCCACGGTATCCTCCACGATATCCTCCATAGCCCTCTTCTGGGTGACCCTCTGGATATCCTTCTCGGTATTCACCATACCGTGGGCCAAAGCCACGGCCGCGCCCTCGGCCTCGGTCCCAACCACGCATCCCTCGACCACGGTAACCACCACGCCCCATGGGTTCATAGACGTCTTCGTAGTTGTCCTCTTCCTCTCTGTCTTCATAGTAACCGTCGTGCTCTTCCCAACTGCGGCCCTCACGTTTGCCCCAGCCTCCGTCACGGTCACTCCAGCTGTCACGAGAGTCGCGGCTGCCTTTGCTGGACCAGTTGTCACGCTCTCCACGGGCCCCCCAGCCCTCTCGTCCCCTGCTCCATCCTGAGGACTCGCGGTCCTCTTGGGGGTCCCCCCACCTGTTGCCACGATCATCCCGGGTATCTCCTCTGGGGCCCCAGCCGCCTCGACGATCAGAATCATCTCGCTCTCTCTCATCACGAGAGTCCTTGGATCCTCTGCCTTCCCTCCCATCCATTTCTCTAAATCCTCTAGCATCTCTATAGTCTCTGCCGTCTCTCCCGCCACCCATCCTGCCGTCTCGATTTCTTGGTTCATAGTCTGAATTTCTACCTTCAGCTGATGATGGACGGTTTCCAGGTGCTCTGTCAAACCCAAAGGCGTCATTACTCCTCGGCATGCCGAAGCCTCTTCCTGCAAAAGCACCATAGGGAACCTCACCTGGAGCATCGCCCAACAGTCCTGTAGATTCAGTTCTGTTTACTGGCATCCCATCCATTGGGCCTTGACTTTTGTCACCTCTCATCGGGTTATATACCGGCTCACTTTTGTGACTTGCCACCTGTTCACTCATGTACTCACTGCCTGAAGCCTCTTTGGACATTTGGCTTTCTTCATCTGGGTCCATCTCTAATGATTCATTATACTTAGCAGTTCCGGTCATATTCGGGGGTGGAACATTCATGTTTAGGAAATTGAATGACTGCCCACCAACGAATGGCATGGCTGGATTGTAAGCATTGTTCGAATTGAAGGATGGCGCAGTATTGTATGCTGGTGTGGAGGCGGGTGACGGTGTGTGAATGGGGGAATTCTTGGGTGGCTCCGAGAGGCTGCTGGGAAGCGGTCCCCTCATGCTTGCACTTGGGATGTCTCCAAGGCCGGGTATTCCTCCATTGCTTCCTTCCTTCAGGTGGGATTCTTGGGGTGATGCCATTTCAAGAGTGTCCTGACTGTCACGGTCTCCACGGTCGCGCCCTGGCCTCCCTAGGCGATCCTTTTCGCGGTCGCTGCGGTCTCGGGTCCTGTCTCTTCCACGGTCACGCTCCCTACTCCTGCTACGTCGCCGGCTACGGCCGCTGCGGTCCCGACTGCGAGATCTCGAGCGGCTCCTGTGGCGACGGCGGCGGTCTCTGTCTCTCGACCTAGAGCGAGACCTGCTACGCGACTTGGACCTGCGGCGGCGGCCGTCTCGTCCTTTTGAATCCCGCTTAGATGACGAAGTAACTGACGAGTCCTTCTTATCATCTTTCTTCTCGACCTGGTTCATTGAGGAATGCATATGATTCTGACCATGCGAGTCAACGCCTCCATGGGCGTGCATGGGAACATGATTAGCATGAAGCTGGTTATTTCCTGAACCGGTCATGGGAGGCGTCTGTATGAGGTGGCTCTGATTCTGCATGTGAGGAGGCAGCTGACTGTGGCGGGTGTCGGGGGACATCTGGTGCAGGGGTGAAGGGTAATGCATGTGTGATGCCGACTGCTGCTGCTGGTGATACGGGTTTTGCGGTGGCATCTGCCCGACTGGGCCCACCTGTTGCTGTGGAGGTGGTTGCTGAGACATTGGCTGAGCAATTGGTTGTGGCGGCTTTTGTGAAGGGATTGGAGCGGGCGCCATGTAACCCTGGAGAGCCATGGCCTGCTGCCGAGCGGACTCAATGACCTTCTGCATTTCTGAACGTGAGGACAGCAGCAAAGTCACCTGGATGCCCTTGAGCGTGGAGCCTGTCTTTTGCATGGCAAGGCGGGCATCCTCGTCAGTTCTGGGGGGATGAGCTCTCTGTTAGTCCACGACAAACAAACAATAACAAATATATTCCAGAACATTACAAGATATGATTGTTTCTTTAAATCACTTACTATAACATTACTAAATGGGTATAAAAAGTGACAAACATGTGGAAATAATCCCAAAAACCATGTATAACATTAACATAAATTATACCAATCATTTTGATAATTCGAACCAAAAATAAGAAATGAATTGATTAAAAATTTTACTGTTCCTTATTTCGAAAATATTTGACTCTATACAAATCATAATGGCTACAGGGCGAACATGTCTGTAAGTGAACTTGAGCTGTTAATGTTCTTGTGATTGCATTCATGGCGAGCTGTGCTATAGACTACTATTATGATCTGGTGGTACGTGTTCAGCCAGTAAACCCCCACGATATACGCCAACCATGGATCGAGGGGACGTAGGACATACCCGAAGGCGATGAAGGCATCTCCGAGCTCCCCGCCCACGATGTGCACGCCGCCCTCCGGGATCTGTAGTCCCTTGAAGAACTCCCGGATGTCGAGGGCGTTGGCCGACCACGGGAGGTTCTGCAGGCGAATGATGACACTCATTGCGGCGCCGCCTGGGGGGAGGAGAGAGAGAGAATGTGAGCAGTGCGATTCTGAAGTCGAAATTCTACGCAGACACCATATAATAATTATCTTTCTTACAACTAATATAACAAATCTTATAAGTAAAAAAGAAAAGAAAAGATCATCTTTAATAACTAGGAACATTGCTGGTTTTATACACATTTAACATAGCAGATCTTTTAATGAACACGTACATCTGGATCTTTTCCATCATTTAATATCTTTCGTACACTTGTGAAGCCCAGTGCACTGAACACCTGTGTCTACATTTATCCCTTAGCTATTTAATAAGACCTCTCGAGTATGTTGCGTCCGCACGTCTACATTTGTCGTATTTACCTAGCGACTCTCTTAATCCTTAAAGGATTCCCCTCGAGAACTGAGACAGAATTTCCATACACTAATGAGCAAAATGCTATTAAAAGTGTGGCTCTTTCAACCATACTAATAATAGATGTCAAGAGTTGAATGAATGTATATCAGATTATTACGTAAAGTTGACTGATTGCAAACGGTGTGACAAGCAGCCTTCGGAATCATAGTGGAAAAACAATAGATTTGTTTCCATCATATTCGCACGAAGGTTTCTTTCCCTAATATTTGTTTTTGATAATGTTAACGTTGAACACTAAAATCTCTCTCTCTCTCTCTCTCTATATATATATATATATACACACACACATATATATATATATATATATATATACACACACACATATATACATATATATACACACATACATACATATATAGTATATATAATATATAATATAATATATATAACATATAGTATATATATAAATACATATATATATATACATACATCTACACGTGTGTAAATGTAAATATATGTGTGAGTGTGAGTGTGAGAGTGAGAGAAGTGAGTGAATGAGAGAGAGAGAGAGAGAGAGAGAGAGAGAGAGAGAGAGAGAGAGAGAGAGAGAGAGAGAGAGAGAGAGAGAGAGAGAGAGAGAGAGAGANCACACACACACACACACACACACACACACACACACACACACACACACACACACACACACACACACAC
>BOPN01008068.1:0-2500 GCA_017312705.2 Penaeus japonicus | reverse complement strand
GGGAGGGAGAGAGGGAGTTGGGGGAAGGGGAGGGAGAGAGGGAGTTGGGGGAAGGGGAGGGAGAGAGGGAGTTGGGGGAAGGGGAGGGAGAGAGGGAGTTGGGGGAAGGGGAGGGAGAGAGGGAGAGAGAGAGAGAGAGAGAGAGAGAGAGAGAGAGAGAGAGAGAGAGAGAGAGAGAGAGAGAGAGAGAGAGAGAGAGAGAAAGAGAGAGAGAGAGAAAGAAAGAGAGAGAGAAAGAGAAAAGAGAGAGAGGGAGGGATAGGGGGAAAGGGAGAGAGAAGGGATGTGGATGTGTATGTGTGTTTGTGTGTGTGTTTCTCTGGTGTGTACGTGTTTGTATGTGCGTGTTTGGCTAGGTATCTGTACATGTTTATCAGACATGTGTATGTATTTGCCAACCACAATTCACACAGGTTATGATAATCATTCTCTCTTTTCTGTGAAAGAACAAGTAGTAGTTTTTTTTTTTTTTTTTTTTTACCTTTCTTTCAACCCTATACAGAAATTTTCAGCACTGAATTCTGATCAGTATTCCTTGTTGTGTGTGCATTTTATTGCCAAGCTCTTCCTTTTATCTTTAATATTCATAATTCCTTCTTGCATCCATCACAGTCAATCAGGTAGTAAAATGGTGTTTAGAGGAAGTCAGTTGGTCTTTCTGAGAATACTGCATTTGTTCAATGTAGTCATACACTGAGTCATTTCCAATGCACAAGCATATTGATGATCAGAAAGTATTTCATTTTGCTAGAAATTATAAAACAAAAAGCTCTGTCTTTTTAACTTGCATGCTGATTTTATAAGGGTAAGAATATATATATATATATATATATATATATATATATATATATATATATATATATACATATATGTATATAATTTAAATATATCCTAGAATTGCTGAACTAGGATATACTGCATGTTCCTTTATCAAGCATGAGGTTTCTTTCTTCTGAAGACATATAGCTATAATCAGGAGTACTTTGAATACTTCAGGCCACAATTTTCAACCAAATAAACAAACCTTTTTGTGAATTTTCTTATCAATCGTTATAACCATGTGATTGCCCATCAAAGGGATGAAGTTCAAATGTCACGAGCCTGCAAGTAGTTTACGCAGCAGTTTTTGTTAAATGTCTGCTTGATCAAAATCCATTTTCCATCTCATTGTGTCCTGCATCAGAGCTTGCTTCAGTAGTTTCTAAAGTAACTACAGAGCGAACTCACCTCCTCACTTCAAAAAATTGCAGACGAAATAACTAGAGATGCTGGTCTTACTCAGGTAAGTAAGTCTTTGTGTAATACAACACTTTTTATCCATCTGGTGTTACTATTTTAAAGAGACTGCATTCTCTTCCATTGATCCTGAAGCAGTAGGTATTTGGCCAAGAATGGGGGACCTAATGTGAAATAACTGAAATTAAAGAAATGTTAATGACCATGTTCAACCCCCCCCCCACCTTATTTTCTGTATATTTCTCTTATGCAAATAAATGATATCTTTGTGGATCTGTTTTAAAGCCTACTACATACTTCTGCTTATATCGTATTAAAATTCTAATAAGAAACCACAAGAATGTGTGACCTTGTCTCCATGTTTTTTTTTTTTTTTTTTTTTTGTGGCAATATCACTGCTTGAAACCTATTGGCTTATTTAGTCATTTCTTAATTTTTGTATTTAATAAAAAAAGTGTAATGATTTTGGAAATTATCATTACTTCTATTTTCCTTCCATTATTACTAACAATAAATAAAGAAAACAAAATGTAAAAGGAAAGTTAAATCTCCTTTGTTGGTTTACATAACAGCTTTCATGCATAATCATATCTCAATATGAACAAATGATTACTTGCACTCTTGTTTGTAAAAGTCAAATATTAATCATATACATATTATCACCTGGTTTAAAAAAAATTGTAAACATATCTCTCATTCTACATGCAGAAACACATGTGTATATATGTGTATGTGTATGTGTATGTGTATGTATATATATATATATATATATATATTGTGTGTGTGTGTGTGTGTGTGTGTGTGTGTGTGTGTGTGTGTGTGTGTGTGTGTGTGTGTGTGTGTGTGTGTGTGTGTGTGTGTGTTGTGTGTGTGCGTGTGTTTGTGCAATTAATCCATTTAACCACAATTTTTTTCTCTCTAATTGTTTTGATACTCACTAATACATTGTGCACATTACTTTCTCTGTTATTTTAATGAAGATACATGGAGATTTTTAACATCAAAGAACTAATAACCATGTATCATGAATTCAGACATTGATCTTATGCCATCAAGTACATAATATTCAATATAATAGATTTCCTGATAACAAATGTAAAAAGATGAGTTTGTAAGAAAAAAAGATTTATCAATAAATAAACTGGCCGCCACAATAATATCTGATATTTTAATCCCTACATTCACAATCAATTACACATGTCACAATACTCCCCATAATGATTTATCACTTGAAACATTTGTATATTCTATTTATATTCTATAT
>BOPN01008067.1:30000-32500 GCA_017312705.2 Penaeus japonicus | reverse complement strand
ATACTGATAATGATAATGGTAGTTATAATCATAACGGTGATAATAACGATGGTGATAATGATAATATGGATGATAATAATAGCAACAACAATAATGATAATGTTAATAAGAGTCACAAAAAAAGATAATGATAAGAATAATAACAATAACAAAAATAGTGAGAATAATGATGATGATGAATATGGTGATAACAATCATAATAAGTATGATAGCAATAATGATAATGATAAAATGATTATAATGATAATGAAAATATTGGTGCTCATGATAAAAATAACACTGGTATTGCCACTTATAAATAATAATGATGATAATGATAGTAATGATAATTTTAGTAATGATAACAATAATAGCAATAATTACAATAATGATAAGAATGATAATGATGATGTTGAAAGCAGTGATAAAGAAATAAATGATAATAAAAATTATGGTGATGAAGATGCTGTTGATGATGCTAACAACTATGATAATTATAAGAATAAAACAAAAACAAAAACAACAATGATAATGATAACAACAATGATAAGTAGTAATAATAACTATGAAAATAATGATGATAATGATAGTAACGATAATAATAATGATAATAATCATAATAATGATAATGACAATGATGATAACAATAACGACGATATTGATAACAATAATATAATAATACTGATGATAATAGAAATAAGGATAAGATACTAATAACAATAACTGTAATGACAATATTGATGATGACAACAAATATAATGACAATATCAATAATGATAATGATGGTAATGTATGAAAATGTATATCAATATCAATAGTCAAAGCAATAATGATAGTATTACAGATAATAGAATTTGTGGCAACAAAGATAATCATACTGAAAATAATAACGATAATCATGATACTGATTACGTTGATCATAACAACAAAAATAAAGATGATTAGACTAAAGCAAAAGCAACAAAAATAATAATGATTATACTAAAGATCATAAATCATAACCTTCAATTTCAAAATAAGACAAAATGAAAGATATTCATAATAAAGAATAAAAAAAACAGGTTGCAGAAGGTAACATCATTAACTATAATTCGGATAACCACTGGAGGACGCTGACAAACAGGATTCCCGTTACATCAGCTTGATATGAGAGGATAAAACATCCCGAGCACAGGAGCTGGGTCTTTTATGATGAGGTGAACCGTAATTGAACCTGGTGAAGTATTTTAGAAATTTGGAGATAAGATGCGGAATTATCTTCATGCATTGAGAGGTTGTTGTGATATTTTTTTGTTGCCATACAAATGTGTATATTGATTTAAACACACGAGAAAGTAAACACATTCATGTAAACAAGCAAAAGCGCAAAGGTACAAAGCCAAACAAGTACAAAATCTGTAGGATTATATATAAAAATACCATATTATCATCTTCATAGGCACCCGCAGTCATCCCTCAGTAGTGGGACACACCTTACGCACCAGCCGAAGGTAGAATAAAGGACAAGCAACAAAAAATAGGAGCGAGCACACAAGTCAGCATCATACTCGGCCACGCCTTAAAGACATGACACAGACTGAAATCATACATCAACAGACGCAGTCGAATACATTCTTCTCAGCCACACCTTGAAAGACATAAAAGAAAGACCAAAAAAAGGACAAGAGAAAAACAAAAACAACAAAATATCACCAATCAACATCATCACGCGGACCCCACCTCCACCTCCGTGACTTGGCCTAACACACACGCTTATCTCCGGCCTGGTAGGTAGTGTAGTGCGGGAGCCGTGTGCCTCTACACCGGAGTAAAATCGCCCGTAAATCAGCGGGCGGCCTCGCATCCTCGCATCCTCGCTGGGGGGGGGGGGGGGGAAGAGTTTGACCCACTTTTACGCGAGCACAGCCTGGTGGGGGAGGTTGGGGGTGGGGGTGGGCAGGACCGGGGACCTGGTTATTTTCTGCGGGTTAGGTCATTCATATTATCTTCCTCAACCCCACCCCCTCCCCTCCTCCTCACCCTCACCCTACTCTAGAGTTACCCAGAGAGATGCGGTTAGACGAGGTTAGGTTAGGTTGGTGAATAAAATTAACCAAATCAAAAAGGCAAAAACAGGCCGACCCCGTTACCGTGAACCACCTCGCTTTGACTTGGTTCTTTATTTTTATTAACCTAACCTAAGTCAACTCAACCCAACTCAACCTAACCCAACCTAAATCTATAAGTTGGGAGGGATATAGTTTATCTGAACCGTTAAAAATATGCTTCGTAGAGGGCCTTCCCAGCCGCACCTTACATCACAATCATACAGTTGCTACACTTCACACTCTGAGCCCTTCCCCCCTTCCCCTCTCCCCCTCCTCCGCCCTCTCCGTTCCTCTCCCTCGCCTTTCATTCCTTTTTCTCTCGTCTTTCTTTTTCATTTAGTTTGGTTGTTTGTTTCTTATTTTTCTTTCAGTAGTCTATATTTTTTTCTTCTCTTTCTCCTCTTTTGTCAATAACATACCTTTATATTCTTTTT
>BOPN01008067.1:0-2500 GCA_017312705.2 Penaeus japonicus | reverse complement strand
GAGAGAGAGAGATAGAGATAGAGAGAGAGAGATGGGGGTGGATGATAGGAATGGGGATGAAGGAAGGAGACAATAAATGAGAGAGGGAGGAAGGGAGGGAGGGAGAGAGAGAGAGAGAGAGAGAGAGAGAGAGAGAGAGAGAGAGAGAGAGAGAGAGAGAGAGAGAGATGGGGGTGGATAAGAGAAGTGGAGATGAAGGGAGAAGACAATAAGGGTTAGAGGGAGGAAGGAGGGAGGGAGGAAGGGAGGGAGAGAAGAGATAAAAATAGAAGAAGAGAGGGAAGGGGGTAAATAATAGAGATGTTAATTTTATATTTTGCGAGTGAAAGTTCGGCATTATCACATGTTTCTGTGTGTGGGTGTGTAGATGTATATGGTTGGGTGTATATTTGTGCGAGTATAGGTGGATGTATGTGCGAGAGTGGCTGTATGTATATGCTTGTGTGCAGGTGTTTGTACTCATAAGTGTATGATCCCGATAACGCCGCGTGACGTGCTCTTTAGCCTCTAAGCCTAATCCAGTTACAAGCGCCGACATTGTAACTTCAAGGCCAGGTCGAGTTAGGTCAGAAATAGCACTCAGACGAAGAGCCCAAAGGCATACGTGATGAAAGAACAAGAAAATCAGTAGAGGCATTGAAGGGGGAAGGATAGGGTGGAGGGGTTAGGGAAATCAAAGGGAGGGAGAGGGGCGAGGTTGAGAGGCGCGAGAGAGGGGGGAGGAGGGAAGAGAGAGGGACTTAGTAAAGAAGTCAGAGAGAGGAGGGAGAAAGAGAGAGAAAGGGACGGAGTGCAGAGGCTAGAGAGAGGAGGGAGAAGACGAGAGAGAGGGATGGGCTAGAGAGGTCAGAGAGAAGAGAGAGAAGAAGGGAGAGAGGGACGGAATAGAGAGGTCAGAGAGAAAAGGGAGAAGGAGAGAGAGAGGGACGGAGTAGAGAGGTCAGAGAGAAAAGGGAGAAGGAGAGAGAGAGGGACGGAGTAGAGAGGTTAGAGAGAGGAGGAAGAAGGAGAGAGAGAGGGACGGAGTAAAGAAGTCAGAGAGAGGAAGGAGAAAGAGAGAGAAAGGGATGGAGTAGAGTGGTTAGAGAGAGGAGAGGGAAAGCGAGAGAGAGGGACAGAGTAGAGAGATCAGAGAGAGAGAAGGGAGAAGGAGAAAGAGAGGGACGAGGGGGGGGAGGAAGGGATGGAGAGGGATAAGAAGAAGAAGAAGAAGTGAGATCAGGGGTCGCGGAGGGGATTACAAGCTGATTATTTTTCATCAAATAAGTCTCGGTATAAAGGGGTGGGTCAACTAAGGGTGATACGGATAGGGAGATAAGAATTAAGTAATGAAAAGAAGGAGAGAGAGCCCGGTGATGAATCAGAACTTCGTGGCTTTGATCCCGCTTGTCAACCGAGATGGCTCCAGCGGGCGTGTAATATAGTACGTCTTATATAGCAGACCGCCCATCCGGCAAATTATCCAAGCCTGAAAGGTATTCGGTCTGCATAAAAAGGAACAGTAACTTCGTCATAGATTTCTTAGTTCTAGTCGATTACGACAGTTTGCTGATATGCTTTATATTTCTGTTTACGTAAATTCCCTTGCCTCCCCCATCAAAAAAAAAAAAAAAAAAAAAAAAAAAAAAAAAAAAAGTCAACACATACGTCTCGAAATATAAACAAATCAATAGCGCCACTTCCGCACCGAACAACAAACAAACACCTGCTGTACTACATAGCTCGTCCATCCTTCAAATTGCCATCCAACCGTGGTGTGTTTTACATACACGTTTAGCACAGCATTCACCTCACCCAACGCAACTGCTGGAATATCAAAGAACATCAAACAGCATGTGTGATCCAGAGGTCCATTTAGTAGCATACATACATCATTTCGTAATTCTGCAGCATGGAATATGTTTGGTTGATGAAATGCCTACATGACTTTAGGATTTTTTTTTTTTTTCAATTAGGTTATAATTTGTTTACGGTGGTATTTCATATCTCTGTTCTTTGTTGATAAATAAACATGGATATATTACATATCACACAGCGTTTGAAAGGGTGTACACACACACACACACACACACATACACACACACATGAAACAAATGGACGAACACGTAATGAAATTCCGCCACTCATCAAATAAAACAAGTGCTCATAATTGTCTCTATATGAACATCCGGTATAGGGTACTGCGTGAAGATTACTTGACTGTAACTGCGGCATGATACACCTGATATGAAAAACATTGTGTAATTATTTGTTCCAGCCTTTACTAAATGATTGCTGTGGATCTGCAGGCATAACCACAAAAGCACCATTCTTTTCTCTCTTTAACACACTTTTACGTATCCTTTTTACAATCCTACACATACCTGCACCCTTAACAAAACTACGTAGTATGGGCATACTTCCTCAGGATATTAGTCTTAAATGTTGTTGTTTTTAAAATCACATGTTCTCAGAGTTCAAGTACCTTCGCATCCTTGCAGTACCAAAGTTTCTTTCTTTC
>BOPN01008066.1:5000-10000 GCA_017312705.2 Penaeus japonicus | reverse complement strand
CCCCTCCTCTTCACTCTCCTTCGCCCCCCCCCCCACTCCTCCTCCTCTTCTTCCTCCGTACCCCTCCCTCTTCCTCCCTCTCCATCTTTTATCTGCTTTTCTATTGCCTCTTTTTTATTGTCATTTTTCTAAAGGGGTTTGTGTGTACCTCTTCTTACCCCTTTCTTACTTCTCATCTCCTTCCCCCTCCTCCCCTTCACTTTTCCTTTCAATACTCTTCAACTCTCTTTCCCTTCTTCTCCTTCGACCCTTCTCTACCATCCCCCAGTCTCTCTTCTTCTTTCTTTCCCTCTTCATATCTGTTATAGCTTTCTCTCCCCTCCCCTCTCCCCTCCTCCCCTCGTTCCTTCCCACATTTTCCTTCTCTTTCACTCCCTCCGTCTCATCCCTCACTTCTCCTCCCTATCCTTCCCTTCCCACTCCCTCAGCACCCCACTCCTCCCACCCCCTTCACCCTCCCAACACCCCTCCCTACTCCCACTCCCTCACCCTTCACCCTCCCCCCACTCCCACTACCCTCACCCTCCCAGCATCTTCCCCTACCCTACCCCCACCCCACCCCCTACTCCCCTCATCCTCCTAGCACCTTCCCCCTACCTCCCCCACTCCCAACCCCTTCACCCTCCCCACCCCCACTCCCACCCCCTCCCACTCCCCTCACCCTACCAGCACCCCACTCCTCCCACTCCCACCCCCTCACCATCCCACTCCCTTCACCCTCCTAGCACCTTCCCCCTACCTCCCCCCACCCCCTCCTAGCACCTACCCCCTAAGTCCCCACACACCCCCATCCCCACCCCATCCCCTTCACCCTCCCAGCACCCCTCCCCTAAGTCCCCCCACTCCCCACCCCCTCACCCTCCTAGCACCCCCCTCCTAGCACCTCCCCCTACCCCTTCACCCTCCTAGCACCCCCCTCCTAGCACCTCCCCCTCCCCACTCCCTCCCACCCACCCCCACCTCACACACCCCCATCCCCTCCATACAAACAAAAACCTACCCCTTTTCCTTCAAGACAGTCTCATCCCCCCCCCCCCGGCGCCAATGCCATGGGCAGGTGACTCCTTATTATAAAGACGAAGATGACTCGAATAAGATTTTTTTTTTTTTTTTTTTTTTTTTTTAGTGGTTCATCCCGGTTATAGGATTGTATGGTATGGTTGTGTGGAGTAAATGAATAAGATACAAAAAAAGTGAAATATGGAAAAAACACAATTGATCAAACAATAAATAGAAAAAGATAGAGTAACAAATATGATAAAAAAAATAAAAATAGAGTAACAAATAAAATTAATAAAAAAAATGAATAACAAAAAATGAAATGAAAAAAAACTAGAAATGTAAAAAGTCTTCCTTTGACATCGAAGAAAATACCTTCACATCTTCATTCTTCTGGTATTGGTATTGTTACTGGTATTGTGTGTGGTGTCGCCTCAGGGTCAAGGGCAGGGAAGGGGCGGGTGTTAGACAGGTCCTTCTTACCTCTTTCTCTCTCTCGCTCTCTCTCTCTCGTTCTCTCTCTCGCTATCTCTCGCTCGCTCGTTCTTTCTCTTTCTTTCTCTCTTGCTCTCGCTCTCTTTCTCTATCTATCTATCTATGTATCTCTCTCTCTCTCTTTCTTTCTCTCTCTCTCTCTCGCTCTCTCTCTCTCTCTCTCTCTCTCTCTCTCTCTCTCTCTCTCTCTCTCTCTCTCTCTCTCTCTCTCTCTCTCTCTCTCTCCCTCTCTCTCTCTCTCTCTCTCTCTCTCTTGCTCTCTATCTATCTATCTATCTATGTCTATCTCTCTCTCTTTCTCTTTCTCTCTCTCTCTCTCGCTCTCTCTCTCTCTCTCTCTCTCTCTCTCTCTCTCTCTCTCTCTCTCTCTCTCTCTCTCTCTCTCTCTCTCTCTCTCTCTCTCTATCTATCTATCTATCTATCTCTCTCTCTCTTGCGTTCTTTCTCTTTCTCTTTCTTTTTCTCTTTCTCTCATACACATGCACACAAATATATATATATATATATATATATATATATATATATATATATATATATATATGTATATATATATATATATATACACACACAAACACACACACACACATACACACACACACACACACACACACACACACACACACACACACACACACACACACACACACACACACACGTATACATACACACCCAGGTGTGTGTATTTTTTACTCTGAAAACAAAGAAAACAAGAGAATAAAACAGACAAAGACACATCATAGAAAAAAAGACAATACAACGAAACAAAATAAACACACACACCAAAAAAGAAAGAAAGAAAGAAAGAAACAGGCAAAATTGATGAAAAAGATAATGAAAAACTGAAAAGTATTGACCTGCTTGACCCAAGTTGACCTCGTCTCCCTCTAATCCGACAACCGTGACCTCGATGGTGTCGGTGTGGCCACGCCCAGCCGCCCATCCTTCCGATCTCGCCACGCCCATAGTCGTTTTTTTTAGATTTAAGGTCTAGTGTTTATATATAGGTGTTTATGTTTGTGTTTGTGTTTTGTTTGTTTTTTGTTTGTGTCTTGTTTGTTTTTGTTTATGTTTATATTTTTGTTTGTTTATGTTTATGTTTGTATGTTTATGTTTTTGTTTGTTTGTTTGTTTGTTTATGTTTTGTTTGTTTATGTTTGTTTTTGTTTGTTTATGTTTATATTTGTTTATGTTTATGTTTTGGTTAATATTTTCGTTTGTTTTTGGTTTATATTTTTTGGTTGTTTTTATGACTTTGTTTGTGTTTATGTTTGTTTTTACGTTTTTGTTGGTGTTTACGTTCTTTTGTTTATGTTTTGTTTAAGTGTTTGTATGTTTTTGTTTTTCGTTTATGTTTATGTTTGCTTTTTGTTAGTGTTTTATGCTTTTGTTTGTTTTTTGTTTAAGTTTTTGTCTTTTTATGTTTTTGTTTATGTTTGCTATTTTGCTTGTTTATCTATATCTTTAGTTCTTTTTCTTTTTATTCTGTCTCATTTGCATTGTAATCATCATTATGAACAATCATCATAACTATGATATTATTATTTTTTTTAAAAATAATATTCGTTGTTATTATCTTTATCCTTATTAGTAGTTATCATTTTCATCATCATCAGTATCATTATTATCATCATTATAATCATAATTATTATTTTTTTCTATTATCATTATCATTATAATCACAATTATTATAATTAATGTTACTATCATTATCATCCTTATCATTATTATTATTTTTGTTGTTGTTGATAACAATAGTAGTATGATTATTGTTATCATCATTATTATCATTATCATCATCTCATTAACCTTCTCATTATAATTGTTGTCATTATTGTTATCATCACTATATCTATTGCTATAATTACTAATGCAATTATAAATTATAACATTATTGCTATCACTATAATCTCAAACATACACACATACACAGACACACACAAAGACACACATTGAAACACATAGAAACATACACATAACATACACACACAGACACACACACACAAACACACACACACACACACAAACACACACACACACACACACACAAACACACAAACACACACACACAAACACACACAAACACACACACACACTTACACACAAACACACACACACACACACACACAAACACACACACACACAAACACACACACACAGACACACACATAGGGACATGTAATTAGCGTCCGCCTCTACGCAAGCCAAACACTAATATCCAAGAGTCGATGAACCACCAGACTGCAGGTAATTACAGGGTAATGATTTTCATCCTCTTTTTTAGCACAGGTAATCATCCCGGCTCCTGTTTATCAAGTCCAACGACGCTGGGTGTGTGCACAGCGAATCTACTCTCACTTGCCATGGAGCGGGTATGCTGTGATTCCGGAAAAGCAGCTCGAAATTGTGTAATAATTATGATTAAAGAAGAAACGTATGTTTGCATTCACACACACACACACACACACACACACACACACATACACACACACACACATACACACACACACACACACACACACACACACACACACACACACACACACACACACACACACACAGAAAGGAAGAAAGAAGAAACAGAATGAAAAGAGAGAGAAAGAGAGAAAAGAGAGAATGAGACAGAGACAGAGAGAGAAAGAGAGATAGAGAGAGAGAAAGAGAGAGAAAGAGAGAGAGAGAGAGAGAGAGAGAGAGAGAGAGAGAGAGAGAGAGAGAGAGAGAGAGAGAGAGAGAGAGAGAGAGAGAGAGAGAGAGAGAGAGAGAAAAGAAAAAAAAGAGAGAGAAAGAAAGAGAAAAAGAGAGAAAGAGAGAGAGAGAGAGAGAAGAGAGAGAGAGAGAGAGAGAGAGAGAGAGAGAGAGAGAGAGAGAGAGAGAGAGAGAGAGAGAGAGAGAGAGAGAGAGAGAGAGAGAGAGAGAGAGAGAGAGAGAGAGAGAGAGAGAGAGAGAGAGAGAGAAGAGAAAAAGAGAGAGAAAAAAAGAGAGAAAGAAAGAGAGAAAAAAAGAGAGAAAGAAAGAGAGAAAAAAAACAAGAGAAAAAAAGAGAATTAAAGATAGAGAAAACCCACGAAGAGATAAAGAAAGAGAGAGAAAGAGAAAAGAAAGACAGAAACAGAGACAGAGAGAAAGAGAGAGAGAAAGAGGAAGACCCAAGAGAAGCGAGAAAGACACAAAAGACGAGGCCACGTCACACCTAACCAACCGAAAGCGAGACCCTAAGAAAAGGACTTTGTTTAACCCCGCTGTGAGGTTTTGCGTCTCTTAGTCTCTCTGCGTCTTTTATGCTCCTTTTGGACTCGTCGCTCGAATGAAAAAAAAGGTGGAGGGGGTGGGGGAGAGGGGTTGGGTTGGGGGTTGAGGGGTTGGTGGCTGGGGGTTAGGGGTTGGGTTGGGGGTTGAGGGGTTGGGGGTGGGGCTGGGGTTGGGGGTGGTAAGGGGTGGGCTAAAGCAAAGGGGGGGCTGAAGAAGGGTTGGGGTTGAGATGGGCATGGGAGGAGAGGAGAGACAGG
>BOPN01008065.1:47267-50050 GCA_017312705.2 Penaeus japonicus | reverse complement strand
AGAGAGAGAGAGAGAGAGATAGAGAGAGATAGAGAGAGAGAGAGAGAGAGAGAGAGAGAGAGAGAGAGAGAGAGAGAAAGAAAGAGATAGATAGAGACAGAGACAGAGACAGAGAAAGAGATAAAGAGAGAGAGAGAGGGAGAAAGAGAGAGAAAGAGAAACAGAGGGATGTGTTGTCTGGCTAATTCCAAACTGCAATGATACATATGTTAATGATAGTGAACTGTAATGATTTTAATATGAATATATATTTAGAATAACAGATGATAATTACCACGCTTATACCGCCATATGACAATTATGTAAACGCGTGATTAATTGATAATGATGATGTTGATTTGTTTAATATAAACATATTGTGATTAGTATGATTACACCTTGCATAATTATGTTGACATATCTTAATCACATATTATATGATTAATCTCAAACTTCAAATACATTAATAAGCCATGAGGAATCATAACGATTTTTTTTCAATATCAATTAGATATGTGTAACTTATCTTTAGAGTGTATGTTGTCTTGACACGATGACACTGTGAATGAACAACAAGGGTGGTGACATGTGCGTGTCAAAATATAGATGGAATTAATACGTTCATGACAGTCTTATGACACACAGCTCATGAGACCCCTTTCGTGACACCCCACTTGTGGCATGTGATAATAATATGACACTCATTTGTGTGAAACTTGTGTCATCTTGCTCTCAACGACACTTCAGGCATGACACCTTCGCTTTAAGAGAGATGACTCATCCTTGACAAGTTTCTCTTTTGACACGTGACACATGATTCAAAATTGAAAATTTTACTACACAAAACATGAACAAAACTGAACAGGATGAACAGTTCTTAACCACACGGATATATAAAGATATAGAGGCTTATCAATATATCATATTTATCTGATTTATAACGAAGGGATTTAATCTACATGGGAACAGATATATATGATGGGTAAAAAGTATGAAAACTTGTAGAATTAATAAATAGATGAAGTTGTTTGAACAAAATATGTTTAATTCATTCTGAAATAATTGCAAAAAGAAAGATGAATAAAAACAAAAATATTTAGGCTTTAAACATCATAGATACATATAGGCCTACATATTGAATAATTTTGAACATTTCTATTTATCATAAATATATGTAATAATTAAATACATAAATAGTAAAACTTACCATCAATATTCGTGAATATAATTAAATAACCACAGGAAAAAATACATGAACATGATGATAATTATGATGAACATTCATGAACATACTTAACTGCAATGGATATTCATGAATACTCATGGAAACACATAATCATGATGAGTAACTGTGAACATAATGGAGAGCCAAAGCAAAAAGATATACAAATGCATGTCCCCATTGAACAACTATGAACAAACCTGAACAAAATAGAAAATCCATTGAAAAAAAAAATCATATAAAAGACAAAATCATGATAAAGAACTGAGAACTTAAAAGAAAAAAATATATACATACATAACCATAATGAACAAATATGAACATACCAACACATAACCATTTTAGAAGAGTATGAACACACCTAATAAAAATGAATGTCCATAATTGAAAAAAAAAAAAACATATATATATATATAAACAATTCAAGAATACACACGTGAACAAGCGCTTGAATCTGAATGAAAACAAAAGGGTTGAAGACAAGACAGGTCAGATGTCACTCGCCTATCTTCGCGTTAAGATACGTCAGATATCTTTCCTTCAAAAAAGCAAGGGGGCGAAAGCAAGCAAAGACAAACACTAGATCCCCGTGAATAATTTGCTCATTAATCGCGTTAATGAAAATCGGCCGTGAAAATGCGTCCGATGCTGATATGGAGGGTCGCGGTCTGGGCCGGTGGCTTATCGGGGGCCCATCGCCTCCCTCCTCCTCCTCCTCCTCCTCCTCCTCCTCCTCCTCCTGCCCCCTAGCCCCCCTACCACCCCTAACCCCCGCTCTCTTTCTACTGACCCTTCATTTCCCCCCCTCCTCTCCTCTCCCCTCCTCTTCCCTCCCCCCTCCATTTTCCTTCCCTCCCCCCTCTATTTTCTACTGACCCTTCATTTCCCCCCCCCCCTCTCCTCTCCCTCCCCCCTCTATTTTCTACTGACCCTTCATCTCCCCCTCCCCCTCCCCCTCCCTTACTCTGAATTCGTCCTCCCTCCCATTTTTCCCCAACTTCCCCTCTCCCTTTCGCCGTTTTCCCTTGTCTCTTTCCTCTGATTCCCTTTTCTTCCTCATCCCCTTACCTTTCCCCTCCCTCCCCCTTACTCCTCCCATACCCCACCTTTCCCCTCTTCTTTCCCTCTTCCAACTCCCTTTCCCCTCTCTCTGTCTCTGTCCCTCCCTTTTTCCTCTTCCTCTGCTCCACACTTTTCTCCCCCTCTCTTCCCTCCCTCTATCTCTATTCATCCCTTTCCCTCCCTCCCCCCCTTTCCCCTCTCCCCTTCCTCCTCCCTCCCTCATATCTACCTCTACCTCCCCCTCCCCTTCCCCTCCTCCCCACTCCACCCCGCCCCACCACCACACCTTTCCCCCACTCCAACTCCCACCACCCCCTCTCCCATTCCCTCCCCTCCCGCTCCTCCCCCCCCACCCCCACCGCCACACCACGCGTTACCTCCTTTTCCTCCGAAGTCACTCTAATTTCACCTTTATTGTCACTCCCCCACCGGTCACGGGACGGTACGGAGTCATGTAAGTTAAGATGAGATAAGGACGAGATTATCATTGCTTTATGATTTACGTGTGTCTACCCGCGTG
>BOPN01008065.1:39767-42267 GCA_017312705.2 Penaeus japonicus | reverse complement strand
GGGGAAGGGGAAGTAAGGGGGGGAAAGGGGGGAGTGTTGTGGCATCGGATGGTGAGACGATGGTGTGCAGACGACGATTTTGTCCGGTGTTCTGGACTGCAATTATGGCCAGGCGTTGATAATGTCCCGTCCCTTGTCCGTACGTTGGCTGGGCCACCCTGAGCGGAGGAGGGCCGTGCTCTTATATCCCGATACGTATGTATGTATGTTGTTATGGTTTCTTCTTTTTTGTTGTCCTTTTTTCTCGTTTGACTTTGTTGTTGTTGTTATTGTTTTGATTTATTGTTTTTTATCTGGTAGAGTAGGGAGATGGATTATGTGTTAAGTGAAAGGTGTATTTTTTTATTTATTAAGGATTGATGACAGGGAAGAATAAAGTGAGGAATTAAGTTAGTATGAGGTGTTTTTTCAGAGTCATTTTTTGATGGGGTAGAGTGAGAAAGGGAGTCTTAGTGTGAGTGAAGGGTGTATTCTAGTGTAAAAGAGATAGTGATGAGATGGTCAAGTGTGAACGAAGAGCTTTTTTTTTCAAGCGTTAAAAGGATTAAGGGGAGACTGTTCTAGTGTGAGGAAGTCTTAAGGTTTCTGGAAGAGTCTGGAACCCTGAGAAAGATGAGGTAGAGGTGAGGAAGAAGTATTTTTAAGTGCTCCATGATGTTTGGACTGGATGTTACAGTAGACTAGGATCGAGACAACGTTGCTAGGCGTCTACGTTGATAGTGTTGAATAACAATGCAAGAACCATTTTTGCAATAGTGAGTCCGAGAGCCAAGCAGTGATAACAGAAATGGGAACGAGACCATGAGAATAATTTCGGTCGATAATTGCAAGAGATAAGGGGAGGAGCGAAAAGGAGTGTACCCCATTAGGGAGGCATACACCCCTTGGCATCACCACACGCCCCCTTCGCACCTCCCCCCCCCCCCCCACCTACGTCTTCTCCTTGGTCATGGTTGAGCTGTCTTCAGATTATCTCAAGATAGAGACCTGTTCGTGAGACAGCAGCCAGACACATTGCTTGTTTATCCTTGCAATTAGTAGAGCAAAGAGGCTACTGGATGTAATATCATCCAAACTCTGCATAGATTGTCGTTTTATTATTTTGGGGAATGCATATGCTTCAGACATCTTCCTCTTAGGTATTCCCCGTTACCTCATGCCACATAGCCCAACGTAGCTATTATATGGTTCACAGCTCGGACTGGTTTCGCTAAAGTGGTTAGCTATGAGCTTGACTAACTTGCCTCACTCTGCCCTTCCACTCTGCACCCACCCCCTCATCCCCTGCCCTCCCCTCCTCCCTCCCTGCCACTGTAACCAGCGCAAAGTTACGCAGGTAGGGAGAGTGGGAGAGGAGGAGGCTGGGAAGAGGTGCGTTACTCACCTATGATGGGTGAAGGCCAGGCACTCGATGCGGGCTGAAAACTCAGCTGTTTTTCACGTATTCGTGTGTGATATGATCATTTAGGTTGGGTGTTTCTGGGTTGTTGAATGCTTAGATATGAGATGAATTTTGTTGGGTTATTAATTGGTGAAAAGTAAATGGAAGTGTGTTTCATTTTCTGTATATTTTAAGTATTTATATATATATATATATATATATATATATATATATATATATATATTCAAATATACGAAACAAAACATAGTACTCTCCCTTCTCAACCAGAAAAAAAAATCCACCATAACCGCCAAGGTAAGAAAAAAAAAGAAAATCCCTCTTAATGAGCCAACGCCAAGCAAACGACCACTTAGTGTAAACAAACCACAACGTCAACAAACCGCAGCGCATCCCACCTTTTGAAACCTCGGAACAAACCACGCGCCATCTGTTCTAAGACACGGTCATAATCACTTAGGTAATCGTTCTCCCTAATCGCCTTCGACAACAAACCACCGTCGACTACCTATCCATCACCATAAACTACACCTTAACCTCACACACAATACGTCCCTACAGAGTGCGGCTCATCAGGAACCACTTAAGTGTCGGGATTAACAACTTTAATGATCTAAACACGAGTAAAAACTTGGCGCGCGAACCTGCAGTGTGATGGGGTGTCTTCCATCACTTTTTGAGCGCGCGAAAAAGGGGTTTTCTTTTTTTTCTCTCTCTATTTCTTTAGGTTGTTTGAATCTCTCTTTTTTATTCTTTCGTTTCTCTTTTATGCCTCTTATTTTTCACTTTCTGTTTCCCTTCCCTTTCCTCTTTCTTTCTCTTTTTCATCTTCCTCATTTTTTTTCTTCTTTCTCCCTACTTCCATTCTTCCTTCCTCACACTCCCCTTCTCTCTCTCTCTTTCTTTCTCCATCCATTACCTCTCACTCACCGAGAAGCAAGAGGAAACATTATCATGTCTTAATGTTGTAAAACAAGTAAAAAAAAAATGTTGAACAAATCAGTTAGATGACACAGCATAATGGCTCAGGTTTGAAGATTATTTTTTTACACTCGAAGATGCTCTTCTGTGAATTTCGTTTATTTTATGGATGAGATAAAT
>BOPN01008065.1:27267-34767 GCA_017312705.2 Penaeus japonicus | reverse complement strand
TATTAATATGTATCAGATGTATTTTGTATTTTGATAAATTTTGAAATAGGACAATTAGACGGACGAGTGATAGCGAGAGAGAGAGAGAGAGAGAGAGAGAGAGAGAGAGAGAGAGAGAGAGAGAGAGAGAGAGAGAGAGAGAGAGAGAGAGAGAGAGAGAGAGAGAGAGAGAGAGAGAGAGAGAGAGAGAGAGAGAGAGAGAGAGAGAGAGAGAGAGAGAGAGAGAGAGAGAGAGAGAGAGAGAGAGAGAGAGAGAGAGAGAGAGAGAGAGAGAGAGACAGAGACAGAGACAGAGAGAGCGACAGAATCAAAGACACAGAGACAGTCAAACATACAGATGACGTAATAAAATATATAATAAGAGGATAAAGAGAGAGAAAGAGAGAGACAGAAACAGATATACAAAAAGATACGAGAGATAGATTGTGAGGGGAAAGAGCGAGACAGGATGAGAAGGGGATAAGCTAAATAGACCGAAAATTCACTTAAGGATATGTGATAGTCTGGCAGGAATGTAAGTCGAGGAAGGGGAATCGTATATGACGTCACGGAGATTTCTATTTCATTTCGTTTCATAAGTTCGTTGCAAATCATATCCGATTTTTTGTAAATTCGTACAGAGTCGTATCTGCTACTTTTCGTTATACATATTTTATAAGCATGTAAATAAGTTTGTATTAATTGGTTGTATACTAACATACGTACACGCACATACACACAAATACCTTCAAACACACATAGACAAATACAAACACACACTCAAACACACAGAAACACAAGCACCCACGGACGATTGTCACTTCCAGCAAGCAAACCTAAATTGATACTCACTATTGCATTTTTAAAAAACACTCACGACCTCCTGACCTATTTCTGTCTCGGACCATGCCTTTATCAACGCCATGCATCAATGTGCATGTGACCTCCATCGACATTTCCCAGTGCATGAATACACTCTTTCACGTGTAATTGGCGTACCTCTTTCTACACATGCGAATGCCCCATGCACACATCTATACCATCAGTTCCAGAGTGTGATTGCCGTGGCTCATGACGGCTTAATGGCACGGTGTGGGTGTCCAGGCCCGCCCAAGGGATTCTGGCTGGAAGCTGTCTGGCTCCTCTGGCTCAGGGGACCCCGTGGGTTTTCATCACCTTATCCCCCCCCCCCACCCCCACCTCCACCCTTTCATCTCAATCATTTTTTTTTTATTCCACGGATCCCTTTCGGAGGTCTGGCTACTCGACTAGTTCGTTTTTATTGATTAATAACATGCTCGTTTTTTTTCCCATGGTTTGATCTCTTCCTTGAAAGATCTACGTAATTGAGTACGAATGCAATACATTGTAGTGTTAAAATTCCTCGTGTTGGGAACCATTGCTCTAACAGTATTGCAGTGTTGGGGGCTGAAGGCTTCTTTCTTACCCTTGCCGTTGCCCTCAGTTGCAAGTGCTACTACACTCTACGTTCGGTGGTATATACATGCATAGTTTGTATATAGCTGGGTATTACGTATTGACGTAATGATACTGGCATTGGTTCTCTCTTGTTCTCACTTTCTAAGATCATGTTGTAAGTTAAAATATACTGTTTCTTATGATCTATACAGCAAGATTAAACTGAAAGTCAAAGATATACTGTTTTTTTTATATATATTTGTATTGTATGATTATATTGTATGCTAACGATATATTATTTTCATTTGTGGATGGAAGATGGGAGGGAGTAATAACAGAAATGATCGTTTGTCATCACAACAAGATGAACCAGATGTTTGCTCTTGATGATCTAACACCACCATGCGGCCGGTAAGGGATGACAAAGCAGCAAATAAAAAAGAAAAAAATATATATAAAAAAGATGCAGGAGGAAAAATGAACGTCAGAGGACCTTCGGGTTGATATGAGATCTTTATCATGATCAACTTGATAAATTTCAAGTGCATTCTGATCACGAGGACTGTGCACACGGCTATCTCGTGTAGACATCGCGTCATTGGTGTACAGGGTCGTCTCGCGTAGCCTGGCGGTGCACATGGCTAACTTATGTCACTGGCCCTTGTCGTAAAATATTTACGTTGATCAGACATCGTTCCCAGCAGCTGCCCCCCTCCCCCTCCCCCTCCCCCTCCCCACCTCCCTCCCTCCCAACCCCCTCCCGCAGACGCGCCCAGCGATGGAATCTTCTCGACTCCACACACACACACCTCAGTCGCCGCAACAACAGTGTTTGTATTTACATAACTCTGAAGGCAACATCAATCGCGGCGTAATTATTTGTCCGCGTCGAGTGTCGTTGGAGAGGAGGCGGGTGCTCGACCACGAGGGCGGCCGTGGGAAGGCGGGCATTGTCGCCGCCCTCGACATTGCGCGGCGGCCCTTAATTGGGTCTTTCTGGTGCCCGCGCGCGGTCCGAGGGCTCTGCGGTTCCGTGTGACCGAGACTCCCGCCACCGCCGCAGCCCTTGGCACAGGTCACGTCGGGAGGGAGGGAGGGGCAGGACATGCATGGGGAAGGGGACAAGGGCAAGGGGGGGGGGGCAAGGATCCACAGTAAAGCCTCTGGGTCTTCGGGCTGCAAAATCCTTCCGCTCTGAGCCTCCGGTCTTCCTTCCGCGAGCGAGCGGGTCCTATGCGGCCGCCGCCACAGATAACGCGATTAAACGAACCTCGGCGAGGGTTCCGGGCAGGTCGAGGCGATAAGATCAGGTTTGACCCCCCGCTGGCCGAAGGGGGAGGGGAAGGGGGTACAGAGGGAGGAGGGGGAGGAGGGGGGTGGGGAGGGACGCGTGTGGATATGCCACAAGTTTTTCCCGAATTGCGGAAACAGCAGCTGCGGCCATTGTGGTTACTCGAGGAGACGGTGAAAAGCTCACTCGTGTTTATATAAACTGTGTAGCCAAACGCCCCTTCGGCCCAGCTGATTCCTATCGCCCGACATCACGAATGCCCTGCCAGACGCCACTCGTCGCACACACGCACACACACACACACTCACACACACACACACACACACACACACACGTAAATACACGAATTACACACAAAATGCAGTCGCGCAATCATCTCATCTTCAGCTCTTCTTTCATTTATTTTTCTGAAAATTAAAAAAAGATTATCTCTCTCTCTCTCTCTCTGATTTATTAGTGATATTTATTCATAATGTGATTATCAAATTATTTGTTTTCAAATTTATTATAATTCATTGTACGTATTAGAAATAGTAATAAAAATAACGATAATCACGTCATGCTAATATTCTCACAGCAGGAAGCATCATATTTCACACTAACGTCATTTCTTAACGAAGTGAAAAAAAATCCGCCATTTCGCCATGCATGACCACGACTCCCGCCAGTGGCAAAAAAAAAAGAAAGAAAAAAAGTCATCCTTAACCTCCTTTGAACTTATTCTAGGGTATGTTGAAACCTTATGATATATGTGACATGTCCATGTCCACACACATACACACAGACATAGACACATGCACACACACTCACACACACACACACGCACACACACACAAACAAACAAACATAAATATATATATATATATATATATATATATACATATATATATATATATATAGATATATAGATATATAGATATATATACATATATATACATATATATATATATATATATATATAAATGAGGGCATCAGCTTGACTTCTCAGCCAAAATTCTCACACGAAGAACGAGAAGGAAACAAAATGAGCTTATAAATACAAAGAGCAGAAAAAAAAAGGCTTTCTATCGCCGCCTCTCCCCTTGGAGGAGGAACCCCTGATAACATCGCGCCGAAAGTGGCTTAGTCGAAGTAAAATCTTAACTAGCAAATTAACACATCTTCTCCGGAGGCTCTCGAAGTGTCTGTCTGTCTTCCAAGGAGGTGAGAAGCCTAACATGTGGTTGATTACTTGTACATGAAAAAAACATGCATTACCCTTCTGTCATATCTGTAGATATAACGAAACGTCAATAAGATCATGGGTATATAGCATCCACCATACTTTACAAGATGAAATACGGGGAGAAAAAAAAGGAAAAAAAGAGAAAAAAAAAACACACACACACACTCTTCCAATCACACGAAATGAAATGACATACAATGATACATCTCAACCACAACGCCAGGTAAAGTCGGCATGAATCTGATCAAACAAAAGCCCTTTATCTCTCTCTCTCTCTCTCTCTCTCTCTCTCTCTCTCTCTCTCTCTCTCTCTCTCTCTCTCTCTCTCTCTCTCTCTCTCTCTCTCTGTCCCCCTCTCTCTCTTCTCCCCTCCCCCCATCTCTCTCTCTCTCTCTCTCCCTCTCTCTCCCTCCTCCATGCAGCCAGGGACATTTCTTAACAATTCCCACTCGTCAAGTGTTCCGCGATTCAATCACTAGATTACACAGCGGCGGCCCCACCTCTGCGGCGTCGGCACAGCGATTATGTTCTTAGCTGTTGCTGGATATAGACATCAGGCGGAACGCGTCCATTGATAAAAAAGGGGAGAAGGAGGGAGAGGAGGAGGGAGAGGAGGAGGGAGGGAGAGGAGGAGGGAGGGAGGGGGGATTGGGAGGAGGGAGAGGGAGGGGGGAGAGGGAGGGGAGAGGGGAGGGAGGGGGAGGGGAGGGAGAGGGAAGGGAGAGGGAGTGAGGGAGGGAGAGGGATAGAAGGGAAGGGTGGGGAGTGAAGGGTGGGGAGGAGGAGGGACAGAAGGGTGGGGGAGGGAGGGTGGGAGAGGGAGAGAGAGGGAGGTAAGGGGGGGAGGGAGAAGGAGAAGGACGGAGAGAGAGAGAGATAGAAAAAAAGGGAAATCAAAGAAGACCCGCCTCTTGATTGATGACGGGGAGCTGTGACGTCGGCGAGCGACCTGCGTAATAAAAGCCCCGCCCGCACCCACGCCCACGATAAGAACCCGCGGGCGGTTGTGTGGTAGGGCGGGCGGGCGGGAGAGAGGAACCAGTGTGGCGAATGCGGTGCCTGGTTGTTGCTTTGCGGTAGTGGTTGTTGGGAAGAGATTGTGATGGTGAAAGGAAAGATAGATAAGATGAATAATAATAAAAAAAACAATGATGGTAATGATGGTGATAATGATGATGATAATGATAATCTTAACAATAATGATGATAATGATAGAGACAATAATAACATTAATGATAATAATAATAATAATAATAATAATGATGATAATAATAATAATAATAATAATAATAATAATAATAATAATGATATTAATAATCATGACGATAATAATAATCATAATGATAATAATATCACCAATGACCATAAAACAACAACACTACCAATACCACTGCCTACCATCGTAAGACATGTTGGCAGCCCCGTTGGAAGGGCGTGAGGGTAAGACGGGAAGGGTGGCAGCAAAGGTGGAAGGCTAAAGGGGTGGATGGCGTGCGGTCAGATGACGTATATGTCAGAGTCTCGCCAGGAAACCCATGCATAACCTCCCCATAATTAACTCTCATGGAATTTCACTGGATATCAGGTATCAGGCATTAGATATGGGACCGATAACTACATGTGCCACAATCTCATTTCCTTCGCCTCTCTTGGCTGGCCTTGCTCCTTCTTCTTTTTTTTTTATTTTTTTTTTTTACTTTTCTTGTTGTTGTTCGTGTTGTTATTGTTTTCTTCTTTTTCTACTTCTTTTTCCTTCTTCGTCTTCTTTCTCTTCTTCTTCTTATTTTTTTCTTCTTTTTCTCTTTCTTCTTCTTCTTCATCCTCTTATTATTATTATTCTTTCTCTTTTTTTCTCTTCTTTTACTTCTTCTTCATCTTCTTTTGCATTCTCTTCTTATTAGTCTTTCTGTTCTTACTTCTTCTTCTTCCTGGTGTTTGTTTGTGTGTTTGCATGTGTGATTGTGACTGTTTGTGTGTTTGTGTATGTACATGTGTCTGTTTGTGTGAATGTGTGTGTGTTTGTGTGTATGTGTGTGTGTTTGTGTGTATGTTTGTGTGTATGTGTGTGTGTTTGTGCGTGTAAACGTGCGTGCGATAAAGCAGATTTAAACTAACCTACAACACCGAAACGAAAACCAAAAAAAAAGAAAAGAAAAAAAGAAAAAAAAACAGCGGAGGAGATTTTAAGGCACCAATAAGAAAGTATCCCGTACGCATAATCTTCTCTCATCAATATCCTTCTAAAAATCCCTTTACACCCTCATATGAAATTCCTCTTTTTGTACATTTCGCTCATCCTATAATTAAACATTACGTCATACATCTACGCCTCACGTACTGCTGTTCAAACCAATCCCAACCTCGTTAATTTTGCGTTTGGTGAAGTCACGTCCCTCAAAATCACAGTTATCCTTATCCTTTGTAGTTGTTAAGACCTCTTAAATCACGCCATTTAGCCTCGATGTCACCGCCGTTAGCACTCCATCGCTCAAAATGGCGGCCGCTTCAAGAGAGACTTATTTCCCTTTGGCCTTTCCCATGACTCTTACACTTGTTCTTGAAGAGCGAAAGGGGAGTTATCTCTTTCGCTCCTTCTTACAAACACTCGTTTTCGGTTCCCGGCTTTTTACTCCCCTCGACTCTTTTACTGTATCTCCCCTTTTTATCGTTTTTTTTTTTTTTTAACACTTTGACTCTTTATTCCACTAGCTACCCTCTTCCTCCTCCTCCTCCTCCTCCTCCTCCTCCCTCTTCCTCTTTTATCCTCCCTCCTCTTGTGGTACATAATTGTTCCATGATTGACCCATTAGCACCGCCATACGGGCGGTAGAAATGGGGGGCAGGGGGGAATGGGGGTAAGGAGGAGGGGGCTTTGAGTCCCTACTTCTACTGCTTCTGACTTCGTGTTCATTCTCACTTTCTCTCTCTCTCTCTCTCTCTCTCTCTCTCTCTCTCTCTCTCTCTCTCTCTCTCTCTCTCTCTCTCTCTCTCTCTCTCTCTCTCTCTCTCTCTCTCTCTCTCTCTCTCTCTCTCTCTCTCTCTCTCTCTCTCTCTCTCTCTCTCCCTCTCTCTATCATTCTCTCTCTCTCTCTCTCTCTCTGTCCTTCACTCGCACTCACTCACGCTCAAGTTACTCTCACTCTACACTCTCGCTGACTTGCAAATCTTGACTAAAACCCAGCTTATGATTATTATTTTTTATTATTTTTTGTTTTGACAGTAATGAGGGTTTCAGGAATTCATGTTATTTTTTTTCCTTCCTTTCTTTTCGAAACAACCATCGAAAATCGCTTTTAGATATTACGGGATAAGAAAAAAGAAAGAAAGCAAAAGAAAAGAAAAGAAAAGAAAAAAAAATCGCTGGTATGTCGAGAGAAAAGATACTTATCAAGGCAGTTCACACCGAACACAATAATCCCACGTACAATATCCTGTGTACAACAGTAGCACTTGTCTCTTCACCTCCATTAGCACCTACCCTTCCCCCCTCCCCCCCACCAACACTTATACTTCACCCTCCTTCCCTCCCCTACCCTTCCCCTCCCCTCCCCCCCCCCTACCACCCTCCGTCATCTCCCTAACCCTT
>BOPN01008065.1:10000-26237 GCA_017312705.2 Penaeus japonicus | reverse complement strand
TTGTTTTTTAGTGATGTGAAATAATACACTGCGTGAGAGACATTATTTAATGCATACCAAGTAAAGTTGAAAACATCAACATATTTAACAATATTATGTTAATATATTTTTTATATAATAAAGCAATTTTTCTTGTTCTGGCTCTCGCAACATCATTCGAACAAGACAACCATGATAACCTTTCACATTCTATCATTTTTTTACACAAAATTTATTAACAAATGGTACAAAACCTGGGATAAGAGGTCACACAAGGTCACACAAGGTCGGGGAAGGAATGTCTGCCGTGTCCCGGGCAACAGATATACTATCGGTGCGAGATCGATACCTGCCTGCCGTCGAGAGGACACTAAACCTGCGCTATTTACAACACAGAAGGGATTGATCGCTTCGCTTATGTGACTTGCTGTGTACTGATTGGCCGTCGGAAGTAAGTGGGGACCAATCACAGGTGTAGCTGCCTTAGATGGACCAATGAGAACTGCCGAGGTGTGTGGGGGAGGAGCCAACGTGGAGGTGCCAAAGTAGAGGTGCCTGGCCAGAGGTGCCAATACAATCTCTCGCGCGTGCGCTCTCTCTCTTTCTCTTTCTTTATTTTTTTTCTCTCTCTCTCTTTTTTTTCTCTTTCTTCTCTTTGGCCCGAAATTGGTGTTGCAAGTTGAGAATCTTCGCCTTTGATTCGAGGCATGGCATGTTGAGGGAGTTTTATTATGTGTCATAGGAATGTGTAGTTCGGAGGGTTGAGGGACTGGCGTTTATACAGAAGAGAATTATAGACGTTTATGGGAATCGGTTTTGATTCGATAAAGGTCTTGGCAGTAACAATATTTCGATAAAAAAAGAGTTCCCCGAAGGAAGAAAACAACTTCTTAGTCTCTTTTTTGAAACAATACAATAGATTTAACAATACTCTGATTAGATACAAATTTTGCATGTACAGCGACCGAAAACTTACAAAGGATATCAATGAGAGAGAGAAAAACTGTCAGGGTGCAATCAATCACTGGATGACCGGGATTATTACAAGGAAACTGTATAAACATTTAATCTCTTTGACAGGTATGAAGTCCCCCTCAAAACTCTGAACAGAAAGGGGTTAATAACTCAATATAAAACAGAATCAAGGTAGGCGCTGCAAAAATTGTACTCGGAACAGGGATAGGGAAGGCAGCGGCTGGGCTACGAGGCCTATCCGATTGGGATAGGTCGGGATAGGAGGGAGAGTCGCTTCTGGCCGACGGCAGCGGAGCGGCGACCTCAATTGGAGTTTATAGTACTGAGTGCGGTGGCGTTTGTGGTCTCACTACTGTGAAATACTGTACTGTGTAGAAATCTTTCTTTTTCTGACTAGTTTTGGCATCGAAATACAAAATAAAAATAAAGAACTGACTAGCATAAAAATCATATAGAACTATTTGTTGATATGCATGTATATGAGCAGATTGCCTTAGAGTTACCATAAAACTCTCGTTAATTCTTAACATTAAAGGATAGAGATTCTGGAGATCGACATTTACAAACAACCTGAAGTTTCAGGAGATAAAATGGGAGAACGAGTTGCTCATTTCGCTCTTCCTTTGTTTCAGGAGGAAAGGATTCTCGCCCTATTTCCATGACCAGCAAATTGGCCGTTTGGCGTCACGCCCACATTGCTCATTGACTTTTTTAACTTCAATGTTTATGTGTTGCCCTGATTCGCTGACCAAGCCTTTATTGTCATGCTTGCTGCTTACTCTTTCATTGTGACTAAAATCGCCACGTCAATCAACCTGGCCATAGTTGCCATGCTGGCTGCACACTTCACATCATCAGTAACGCTTAGCCAATGGAAGTCGCGCATGCTTGACCGGCCAAACACGGGCGTCCTGCGAGATCTTTTAGTCATTTAAGCCACTTTCACGGCGGAACATCCCCCTTGCAACAGCAGGAACTGAGGAGGGGGCGAAATGCGTGTCAGAGAACATTCTGCGCCTCGCCGGTCTTCGCCTCGCTCAACTGAGGGGAGAAGAGGCTGTGGTGGCGGCCAGCTGATGACAGGGAAGCAGGGACTTCCCCTCACATGCTGGGAACTGATTATCTGTCTTCCCCTCGCGGCCCGGGAACGTCTGTGATTGGCTGGGAGACACACAGAACGATGACGTGTACACGGTGACGTCATAGCTGGGCAGCGCCCCATTGGTGGAGTCGTCGTGAGCGGCGTAAGCGCGCGACTCATTGGCGTAATTGGCGTAATCATTGGCCGGAGGGAACACGAACCGCGGACACGTCGCTTCCCGCCCGCCGCCGCCGCCGCCACCGCCACCGCCGCAGAAGCCCGTCACGCTGGGAGAGCCGCCCTCATCGTGCTGCTGCTGCTGTTGATGCTGTTGATGCTGCTGATGCTGCTGGGGTTGCAGCCGACCCGAGGACGGCGCGTGCTGCTGCAGGGAGGGAGACAGGAGCTTTTCGGAGAGTCTGGGGTCGTCCAAAATGGCGGCCGTGCTCGTGACGGGGAGGGAGTTGGGCGTGGCAGGCGTGGGCGGATTGGGCGTCGAGAAGGAGGGCGTGCTGGGGATGGCCATGGTGGGCGTGTGCGGGAGGGAGAGCGACGGCGTGGGCGGCGCGTAGGGCTGGTGCGTGAGGGCGCCGCTGCCCAGGTCCAGCAGAGTGGGCGGCGACCGCTGTTCGGCCGCCCCGTCCTCCAGGAAGCAGTCGCCGATGATGTCGTCGATGCACTGCAGGAACTTCTGCGCCGTGGCCTCGGGGAGGGCGTGAGGCGCGGCGACGTCCTCCCGCTTGCGGAACGGGTGCTCCAGCGCGAAGATGTCCTGCGGCTGGAAGGCCTCCTCGAACGGGAACATGGTCTCGGGGTCCGTCTGCACGTCCAGCTTGACGTCGCAGCCGAAGCTCTGGCCGCCGCCGTTGTAGTAGTGCTGCCCCGCCAGAGGCAGCGGGCGCGCGGGCTCGCCGCCGCCCACGCCCGCGTCGCACCACACGCCGCCGTCGGGCGCGGGCACGGGCGTGCTCTGCCACCCGTCGCCGCAGAAGGGTTCTATCCGGAAGGCCGTGGGCGGGTGCAGGCCCCACTCGCCGGGCAGGCTGGTGGGCGGCGTCCAGTTGAGGGGCGGCGGGTGGAAGGCCCCCGAGGGCGGCGCGGGACTGCGGTACACCTGCGGGCGCATGGCGTCCATGCGGTGCTGCGGCATGTCGTGCATGTCGGGTTGGTGCGGGTGCGGGAAGTAGGGGTCGAGGGGCGTCTGCGGGTGAGGGAAGGCCGCCTTGGGTACGAGCACGCCGCCCATGGGTGCAGCGGGGGAGCCAGTCATGCCCACGGCGCCCACACACACCTTGCCGCAGGTACACTCGAAGGGTGAGCACGAACATACGTCCGTGGCGAGGTTGCCGCCTGCGGGAGAGAGGGATTCGGCGTCAGAACATCCTTAGAAACATAGCCAGCGGGAAAAGGGGGAAAGAACAAGAAATTCACGAGACGCGCACAAACTTCAGGTGTACAAGAGCATAACAGATTGAGTTGTGTCCTAATATGGATATCATTCAAACCCACTTGTATCTAAACGACACAGCATGAAGAGCCGATTTTGGACCGTGAAAACAGAAGATAAAGGAAGAAAGTAAGACACACAAACACATGCAGAGACATTCATCTGTCCATCCGTCTGTCTGCGTGCCTGGCTGCCTTTCCGTCTATCTATGTGCATCATTGCGCACACATGTATCTACCTACACACATAGACATGTACACACACACACACACACACACACACACACACACACACACACACACACACACACACACACTCACACACACTCTCACACACACACACACACACACACTCACTCACACACACACACTCTCTCTCACACACACACACACACACACACACACACACACACACTCACACACACACACACACACACACACACTCTCACTCACTCACTCACACACACACACACACACACACACACACACACACACACACACACACACACACACACACACACACACACACACACACACACACACACACACACACACAATGAAAATGAAGAAGGAGAAAAGTGGACTATATTAACCGCTCTACAGCCATTCAAGGAAACCAGGTTAGCATCACCGTAACAAATCAATTTCCACCGAAACCAAACCATAAAAAATAATAGGAAAGTCCTTACGAGACCTCCTAGCTTATGATTACAAGAAGATGACAATAAATATTGGCTACGGTGATGATGACATGTGATGACGAGTATACAAACGGTAGCATCACGATAACAAAATGGTGATGATGTGAGTCTACAGTGATCATAACTGGGTGATGATGAGACACTACATGATATGAGACTACGGTGATCATAACTGGGTGATGATAACAGGCTACAGTGATGATAACATGGCAATATGAAGTGATTTTAAACGGCATAAACCCTGGTCGTACCGTGGGCGTTGTCGGGCAAAAGGGGTGGCGGGAGAGTACGGGGTAGTTTGGCGGGCGGAGGAGCGCCCACTTGACTGACGGACGAGTTGGCGGCGCCCAGATCCAGCACGGTCGAAGTCGCGGGCGGGAGGGATCGCTTCACGCCCGTTACTACCTGTGGGCGTGGGAGGAAAAAAATGGAATTTAGTTGGAGTCACATCAACCTTCTCAGGATAGTATGGGAAATGTTACATTATCAGAGGCAAACACACACACACACACACGCAAACGTACGTGTGACTACATAGTTATAGAGACTTCAATGATAAACAGAGACATTCAAGAATGCATAAAGATAAGGAAACCAAGAGAGAGAGAGAGAGAGAGAAGAGAGAGAGAGAGAGACAGAGAGAGAGAAAAAGGAGAGAGAGAGAGGAGAGAGAGAGAAAGAAAGAGAGAGAGAGAGAAAGAAAGAGAGAGAGAGAGAAAGGGGAGGGATACAAAAAACACGAAAAAAAAAATCGGCGCAGAAAAAGGAGAGCAGCCCCCTACACCCCTACACCCCCTACAGCCCGAGGGCACAGCGCCACCCCGAGGCCGGGCCGAGCGTGGCACAGAAGGTCGGGCGTAGGGGCGGTCAGAGGCAACAGTTGATCATGGTTCCTATTCTCTAGTCCCCCTCCTAATTGAAGCCCCTCGGATACCAATTACTCTTATTTTTCGCAATATTTCCCGCATTTCTTGCCTCTTTCCGATCTCTCGTTGCAAACTCAGTGCGCCCGGTGAGTGTGTTGCAAGCTTGCAAGCGGGGACGAGCAAATGTCGGCGAAGTGTGTCCGTTAAAAAATGAGAGGATATTCCCGTCGTGGTCACCGCGGAGGCGTCGTTATGTGTGACCAACAAAGGTGGCTGGAGCGTCGCCGTATTATCCCCTTGTTGGTGTTGTGTTTACTGTTTGTGCCGCTCGCCGTCACCCACTGGACGCCCACCCTCACGCCCACTAATGTTCGGGGGGCGCCCAGCATCACGTAGCTCCCGTAACCATCAACATCTTCGCCCTAAATGCCCATCGCAGACACCCACGCTGGCTGCCCATAGCCTTCCTTTCAACTCATACATACGATTTAGTGTCGTCTGACCACCCACACTCGCCCCCTCTCTCGGCCGCCGCCCGCCCGCCCGCGCTACGCACTTTATCTTTCAGATCCTCGCACCTATCCACCAGGCCGCCCTTTCGCCCGCCCACGCCGCTCGTCCTACCTCACCCCCACCCGCACTCGACCGAGGTGTCGAAAGGATCGCCAGCACAATTAGCGGCGATGGATATCGCTATGGAGTCATTAGTAAGAGTCAAGAGATACGTTGTCACAGCGACCGATCCGGCGGGCGAGTGTCTCTGCGCAGCGACCCAGATCACTGTCTTTCGGCCGGGAAGGAATCCGGCGCTTAACCGCTAACAGGCAACACCCCCTGAATGTAGCGCTATTTGCTCGGCTCGTTTCATCTTGACGCGAGCGCTACAGCTGATTCGCGAGCGTCCATGTCTTTTTCTCTAAGTCACAGTCCAATTCCTTCTGTTCCTGAACGCTCCTCCACTCTCTGAGCGACGTGGCATTAGTGGAGTCTATGGGAATTGCAAAATAGAGCCGACTTTCTGTATGGACATTGAGCGTAACTTTCCGTACTAAATGGCGATACAATTTGTTAATGAGCGAAACACGCTGCATCCGCTAATTACCACCCGATTGGCACACAATCAAACTACCAAATTCCGATACATGTTGTAATATCAAACGACACGTCCTTTCAAAACAACGATTTCCTAACATAGGATAGATAGACAAAATAGACAGATAGATTGAATTAATTGATTAGTAGATAGATAGATATATAAACAATAGATAGATAAACAAACGTGAATGAATACATAAATAAGTCAAGAAAAGACACGAAGCGAACGCGTTGTGTCACATATGCTGAGTAACATACCCCCCCTCCTCCCCCTCCTCCCTTACCCCCACCCCATCTGTTATGAGTGATAATACGAGCATGAAAACATTACGACCTCCCTCACCCATCCCCCCACCCCCCAGCACCCCCAACGCCCATCTAACCACGTGTTACTCTTCACGCTACAGCTGACACGCCCCTTACCCCTCAGTCCCCCTCCCCCTCCCCTTCCTATTCCTACTCATCTACGTTCATTCTTCTCCCTCCCCCCTTTCGCTTTTTCCCTTCTCCTGTCCTTATACCCTTCTCTTCTCCCCTCCCCTTCTTCTTCCCTTCCCCCCCCTCTCTTCCCCTCCCCTCTATGTAACTGTTTAAACGCCTGTGACAACGCCTATATATATATATATATATATATATATATATATATATATATATATATATATATATATTCATTTACATATATATTTATAAATGTATATGTGTGTGTGCGTGTGCGTGTGTGCATGTGCGTGTGTGCGTGTGCGTGTGCGTGTGCGTGTGTGTGTCTGTGTATTTGTATATGTATGTGTGCATACGTGCATCTAAACATTTCAAACTAACTTATCTTCCCTTTAAGCAAGCGTTTTAACAAACCATTACACCACATTAACTGAAAACATAACACCTCATGAAAAAAAAGGTCCCCTCATACACACAACATGGACGTTCAGCGATGACAGAGTAACGCACAATAACACAAAGCGTAACGTGTATAAATTACTCTTTGTGACGTCATAATTCCTCATATCCTTATGTGAGACCCACGACCTCTCGCGGCATGTGGAGAGGTGAGAGGTATGCGACGGTTGTGGTATGTGGTATGTTGTTTGTGGTTTTGGGGTATGTGGTATGTTGTTTGTGGTTTTGGGGTATGTGGTATGTTGTTTGTGGTTTTGGGGTATGTTGTTTGTGGTTTTGGGGTATGTTGTTTGTGGTGGAGGGGTATGTGGTTTGTGGTTTTGGGGTATGTGGTTTGTGGCACAGGGGTATGTGGCATGTTGTTTGTGGCATGTGGTCTATGCCGTGTTGTATGTGGCTTGTGGTTTATGTTGTGTGGTTTGAATGGGTCTATGTGCTTTGCAATTGTGGATGTTGGGTTTTGTTATGGTGTGTTATGTTGGCTTATGTTGCTGCGTGTATGTGCTGTGTTTTTTTACGCTGTGTCGCACTATGTTGTTAAGTTATGCAATGTTAAGTTCTGTTTTATGTTGCCATGTAGTCATGTTATTCTGCTATGTTGTCACAATATTACTATTTCGATATTATATCACTCCCATGTCGTTATATTATGAGGGAAAGAATGAGAAAGAAAAGAAAGAGGAAAAAAAGGATAAAGTTAATATAAAAAACAGAATCGGAAAAAATACGGGGAAAATCAGCAAAAATATAAAACACAAAATATAATATAAGAAAATACGAAATATGTGGGAATCGACAATATAGAAGAAGAATAAGGAAAGGGGAAGAAAAATGCGAAAATAGAGAAAAAATAAATAAATGAACAGAATAAGTAAATGAGTGAATAATAATAATAATAAAAAGAATAATAAAAACAAAAAAGAAAAGCGAATAAAGTAGATATGGCAAGTAAATAAAGTAAATAAGAGAAGCAAAAAAAGGCAATAAAATAAGGTAAACAAGAGAAGCAAAAAAGCCAATAAAATAAAGTAAACAAGAAAAGCAAAAAAAAAAAAAAAAAAAGTAAATAAAAAAAGAAGCGAAGCAAAAAAGGCAAATAAAGTAAACAAGAGAAGCAAAAAAGGTAAACAAAATAAACGAGAAGCAAAAAAGATCAATAAAGCAAACACAGAAAATAAAAAAGGTATATAAAGCAAACAAGAGAAGCAAAAAAGGTAAATATAGTAAAGAAGAAAAACAAATGAGGCAAATAAAGTAAAAAAAAAAAAAAAAAAAAAAAAAAAAAAAAAAAAAAAAAAAAAAAAAAAAAAAAAAAAAAAAAAAGCAAACAAGAAAATATAAAATAAACAAGAAAAAAACATAAAGATAAAAAAACAAGAAAAAAAAGTATAAAAAAAGAAAAGAAATCAAATCAAAGAAATAAAAAGATAATAAATAAGACACAACACAGAGAAATAAAATAAACGAGACAAAGCAAAGACGAGAATTGCAATATTGTGAAATACAATCGAGAAAAAAAAACAGAAATGAAAAACAGAAAGATATATAGTTAGAATGATTCGATAGATTAATTAATAAAAATACACATAGATAAATAGATAGATTGACTGACCAACAGAAGAAAGATAGATTGATATAGATAAATAAATAAATGGGTACATATAAACGAGCACAGATACATAAACACGTCCATATATAAAGGCGCAATTTCACAGACAGATGAATAGATAGATAAATAGATAGATAGAAGGACGGATTATGAATATAAATTGGTATATGGTGGAACAGACAAATAGATAGTCAGAGAGAGAGGGACGGAGAGAGAGAGAGAGAGAGAGAGAGAGAGAGAGAGAGAGAGAGAGAGAGAGAGAGAGAGAGAGAGAGAGAGAGAGAGAGAGAGAGAGAGAGAGAGAGAGAGAGAGAGAGAGAGAGAGAGAGAGAGAGAGAGAGAGAGAGAGAGAGAGAGAGAGAGAGTTAGAGTTTGAGTGAATGAGAGAAAAAGAGAGATAGTGAGAAAGAGATAGATAGATAGAGAGAAATAGATATAGAAATAGAAAGAGAGAGGGAGAGAGAGAGGAAGAGAGCGAGAGGCGAGGGTCAGAGAGAGAGAGAGAGAAAGAGAGATAGAGAGAGAAAGAGATAGATAGAGAGAGATAGATATAGAAATAGAAAGAGAGAAAGAGAGAGAGAGAGAGAGAGAGAGGAAGAGAGCGAGAGGCGAGGGTCAGCCTTAGAGTACACACTAGGAGACCGCCATTTACGTCTGTCAAAGTCAATATTCTTCATGATGATAAAACTTGTGAGAGCGAAACCTTCTCTCTAAGTGCTATGTTGGGGCGCTATGTTGACGGCCATGTTGTGGGACCAAGTTGACGCTCAGGTTAAGACTATGATGGCAAACGTGTTGGGAGAGGACGTGAATTGCTTGAATCGGAGAGCCATGTTGGGTTATGTTGCTTCCATGTTGGAACTATGTCGCAAGAAGTAGGTTAATGAGCTAATGTACCAATTGCTTGATAGGACGAGAAAGGTTGAATAGGAATAGGAATAGGAATAGGAAAAGGAGGGGGACAGAGAGAGAAAGAATTTGAGAGAAGAGAGAAAAAAACGATAGAGGGAAATTCAGAGAAAGAGACAGATAAAAAAATGAGAGAAAGAGAAATAAGAAAAACGAAAGAAAGAAATGAAGAGAGAGAGATGTGAAGAAAACAAGAGAAATAAAGTGAGAGAGAGAGAGAGATATGAAGAAAACAAGAGAAATAAAGTGAGAGGAAAAGAGAGAGAGAGAGAAAAAAAAATAGACAAAAACAAGAGACAGAGAAAAAGAGAGAGAGGAATCCAACGGCGATCCACAATGACCGTACCAAAAACCAATATAAAAAAATGATACCAGAATTAGCGTGGCTAAAGAAAAAAAAAAAAAAAAAGAAAAAAAAATTGGTACCGGGAAATTCAAAAATGGGTACGCTACGAATCCGTAGTGCCCGTGGGAACGCGCCCGTGCCCATTGCCTCCCTCACCCCCCTTACCCCCCTCACCCCCTCCTCTTCATCCCCCTATCCCCGCCCCCTCTCGAAATACCCTCCCCTCCCCTCCTCCTCCTCCCTCCTCCTCCCTCCTTTCCATCTCCCGCTTTTCTCCTGCCGTCTCCCCCTTAGACCCCCCTCTCCCCCTCCCCCCCCACCCCCCCGCATCTTTCCCCTCAGTTTCTCCCGGATTTTATGTACACAACTCCCCCATCCCCCCATCCCCCCACCCCCCCCTCCTCCTCCCCTCTCTCCCCACTCCCTTCCTCCCCTCTACATCCTCCTTTTCTCCCCCCCTCTTCCTCTCTTATTTGTTTCTCCCTTTTTCCTGGTTGTTCTCGGGAGGGAGGGGGAGGGGAGGGGAGGGGTACATGCCCCTCAAGAATTAGTCTTTAATTAACTAATCTGAGAGTTAGGGGAGGGGGAGAGGGAGGGGGAGGGGTAGGTGGAAGAGGAAGATGGAGGAAGGGAGGAGGAGGAAGAGGAGAAAGAGGAGGGGGAGGAAGAAGAGTAGAGGAGGAGGAACAGGAGGAGGAGGGGGAGGAAGAGGAGTAGAGGAGGAGACAGAGGAAGAGGAGGAGGAGGAGGAGGAGGCAGAGGATGGAGAGGAGGTGGAGGGAAAGAAGGATGAGGAGGATAAGGATCAGGAAGTAGGAATAAGAGGAGAAGGAAGAGGAAAAGAGAGAAAAATAGAAAGAGGAAGGGTATATAATAGAGGATGAAAGAGAAGAGAGAGGACGGAAAAAATAGGAAGGGTAAGAAAAGATTAGGAGGAGGAAGAGGAAGGGGGGATAGGGATAAGAAAAGGCAGAGGAAGAAAGAAAATACAGACAGAGAAAAAGAAAATGAGAGAAAGAGAGAGAGAGAAAAAAAAAACAAGAGGAAGAAATTGAGAGGAAGATACAGATAAAAAAGAAATAAAAGAAACTGAGACAAAGAGACAGATGGAGAAAAAAAATTAAACAAATTGAGAGAAAGAAAAGAAAACAAAACACGAGAGAAAAAAAAATTGATAGAAAAAGACAAAAACAAAAGATTAAAAAACAGTCAAGAGAAAGAAACGGAGAGAGAGAGAGAGAAAGAGAGAGGGAGAGAGAGAGAGAGAGAGAGAGAGAGAGAGAGAGAGAGAGAGAGAGAGAGAGAGAGAGAGAGAGAGAGAGAGAGAGAGAGAGAGAGAGAGAGAGAGAGAGAGAAATAGAGAGAAAGACAGAGAGAGAGATAGAGAGATAGATAGATAGATAAATAGAGAGAGAGAGAAAGAGAAAGAGAGAGGAATCCAACGGTGATCCACAAGAGGACAAAGTTGAGCTCTGGCCTTGCGTAATTGGGTGGGCTCGAGGGAGCGCCTGCCAGCGTGTTCCCACAACACTTTGCTTATTGGTTCTCGCGTCCCCGCTTAGCACAGGTCGCGGCTGCTATCGGGACCTCGAATGGGCTGGGGGGTGGGGGTGGGGAGGGGGGTGAGGAGGGGGAGGGAGGTTGGGTCAGGGTGAGGGGATGAGGAGGGGAGGATGAGAGAAGAAGGTGAGGAGGGAGGGATGAGGGGGGAGGGGGTGATAAGGGAGAGCGAAGGGGGGGAGGAGGGAGGGAAGGGGGTGAGGAGGGTAGGAGGAGGGAAGGGGGTGAGGGGGAGGGAAGGAGGGGAAAGATGATGGGGTGAGAACGGGGATGGGAGGGGATGGAATGGGGAATGGAGGGGAGAGAAGAGATGGGGGAAAAGAGGGGGAGGGGGGGATGAGGACGGATAAGGGAATGGAAGGGGAGGGGAGGGGGATGAGGAGTGGGTAAGAAGGGAGAAAGAAGGGACTAAGGAATATATGAGGGGAGAGAAAGGAGGGGAAAGGGAGAAAGTAGGATGGAGAAGGAGGGAAAGGGGAGAGATGAGAGGAATAAAGTGGGAGGAGAGGGAGAAGGGAGAAGGGAGGGAGGGGGGAAGGGGGGGAGGGCGGGAAGAAAGCAAGGGGGGAGGGAGGGGGAAAGGGGACAGCTAGAAAGAGGGGAGACTTAGGGGAGGGAGGGAGGGAGTGAGGGAGGGGGGGGAGAAGGAGATCCTGGTGACATTCTTATCCATCAAATCCCCCCCTCCCCCCTCCCTCCCTCCTCCCCCTCCCCCTACGCCCTCCCCCTCACTGGACCAACTCACCCCAACCCCCTCTGTTGGCTACGGCCTCGAACTCTCCACCAACAAACAAACAAACAAATAAACGAATTACATTAAAAAAAAAAAAAATGAACCGCATTCTCGCTCGGCTGTTACCACTGCTACCCTTACCCCCCGCTTTCTTCCCATCAAGTCATCATTTGAATTATTTAGATCTGCATCTCATAAAATACGTTGGTGCGGATCTCTCGGCCAGTGGGCAGTGGGCAGTGGGAAGGTGACAGTGGGCAGTGGGCAGTGGGCATGACAGTGGGCAGTGGGCAGGAAGGTGACAGTGGGCAGTGGGCACAGGAAAGGTGACAGTGGGCAGTGGGCATAGGGAAGGTGACAGTGGGCAGTGGGTACAAGGAAGGTGGCAGTGGGCAGTGGGTAGAAGGGAGTGGGAGTGGGCAGAGAACAGAGCAGTAGGCAGTGGGCACAAGGAAGGTGGCAGTGGGCAGTGGGTAGTGGCGAGTGGGTAACCAGTAACGGTAGGTGGGCAAAGGGGATTCCTTAATGATGTCTCCCCTCTGACCCCCCCCCCCCCCCTCCAGAGCCTGAGTCAAGGGTGCTTAAACTCTTACTAAAGGACTTTGGAGGCCTCTCTTTCGCTCGCTCTCTTGCCCCGTCTCTTTCGCTCTCTATTTATTCTCTCTCTTTGCCTCTCTGTGTTCGCTTCTTTCTGTCGGCTCTGTACATCTTTATCTCTCTCTTTACCCATCTCTCTCTCTCTCTCTCTCTCTCTCTCTCTCTCTCTCTCTCTCTCTCTCTCTCTCTCTCTCTCTCTCTCGCTCTCGCTCTCTTTCTCTCTATCTCTATCTATCTATCTCTCTATCTCTCTCTTTGTATGTCACACACACACACACACACACACACACACACACACACGCGTCCGCCTCACCTTAGTGTCCGAGAGCCTGGGCGGCGGTCGTCGAGGGTGGTGATGGTGCAACGAGAGACCACGACCTGTAAGACTCCTTCTGGCTTCGGCTGTGCTCTTGGCTTCGGGTCGTGGGTGGTCGTGCACGCCCTTGGCCTGAGGGGAAAAAGGGGGAGAAAAGGGGAAAGGAGAATTAGCAGGATGTATCGGTAATGTTTGTCTTTGGGTGTTTCAGTTACTTGTTTATAAGGAGGCGGGACATATCTTACGTCGCCTCTACCATCACTATCAAACAAATAAAAAAGCCTGTAGCCTGGACTGAGCCTGTAGCTTCCATTTTTTTTTTTTTTTTTTTTTTGTAGTAAAGTTTTAATTATAGGTCATCAGTTGAGGGAATAGCGAATGTTGATCATGGTATTGCAAGACGATCGGCATCAAATTTCCACCAAGTATTTCCAACCGATAGACAACACCACCAATCGCGTTTCTCTCAACCAAACCCACAACCGCGTTTCCCTCAACCAAACCCAGCCGTGCTTTACCTGGAAGAAGATGGCGTGGTCAGTGTGCCTCCAGAAGTGCGTGACGGGGTATCCGCAGTGACCTCGACACGGCAGCACCTCCAGCTTTCCCGAACACGACTTATTGGGACACGGTTTCCCTTGCTGCTTCTTCCTCGCCTTGTCACAGATGGCGGGCCTGAGGTGGACCTGTCAAGAGAGATTCATATCGTGGCGTCACGTTACACGATATTGTCCACTTGTTGACGTGGTGTTAAGATCGCTTGATTCAACTTGGAGGAGGATTAAACTTGGGAGATTTGATTCGTCTGTTCGTCGGATGGATATTCACGGGGATAAAACAATAATTCAAGGGAACAAGAGAGAGAGAGAAAAAAAAGTCCTAAATTTCACAAAAAAATACAAAAACTATAGAGCCTCGCATCTCCTTACCTTCATCCCCCCTTCCAACGTGCACCGGAGACTGCAGACGACCACTCCCAAGCACGACTTTTTAAGAATATTGACATTGTGGTTGTTGGTGTTCCTCATGGCCCAGCCGGAGGAGTGTCGTTTCGCCTCCTCGAGCTCCGGCGGGTACACGAAACGACAGTGTCCGTCCGCCCAGTCGCAGAACAAGTCGAATTCGCTAACCTGTCGTGTTAAGAGGGGCAGTGTTAAAATGGCGATCGGTCGGAAATGGGATAAGAGATACGAAAGACAGACATAGTGAGAAAAGGATTGATAAAGCGAGACGTTTCGAAAGGGTTGAGTCGATTGAGGTTTCGGAGAGTCGAATGATTCGAAACGTTGCGGTTCGCTGTTCTCTTTTTCATTTTAATTAACTGCGTTTCTTTTCATCTCTCTACTCACGTTACTGTCTTTGAAAAAAAGAGAAAAAAAAGAACGTGCACTATACTAAATAAACCATAACTGTGCCTGTAGCTTGTGTTTTTCGAAAGCAAGTTTGAAATGTAGGTTGTCTATGATGAATTACCAAATGTTGAACACGGTATTGCAAAACATTTGTAAAATACGATATGTAGCTACAGGTACATAATTAAAAAATCAAATTTCTATCTATCTTGCAAATGATATCAATTCAGTTAAAGTATTAGGTGTGATAAAGATATACGTATGTAAGCAAGTATGCAATCTAGGGAATAAACTCGTTCACCCGCACTTGTATTTAGTTTAAAAATCACATGAACTCAAAATAAACTGAAAGACAAAGGAAAGATAAGAGAAAGATATAAAATAATAAGTATTTAATATACTGTAGGAGCAATAGCCACACAAAACCCATTAAAAAAACTTATATTCGGTACAAAACTAAAAAAACACTTACTTTAGGTACACAAGAACAAAACCCATTAAAAAAACACAAACATTAAGTACAAGGCTAAAAAAAAAAACATACGTTAAGTGCACAAGGACAAAACCCACTAACAAAAACACATACGTTAAGTGCACAAGAACAAAACCCATTAAAAAAAAAACACTAACATTAAGTACAAAGCTAAAAACAAACACATACGTTAAGTGCACAAAAACAAAACCCATTACCAAAAACACATACAATAGGTACAAGGCTTAAAAAAAAACCCACTTACTTTAGGTATATTGGAGTCATTTATATCCCAGTCGAAGTGATGTGGCGGCGCCATTTTCACACAGCCGCTCAGCGCCGGCACAAGTTCTCTCACACTCCTGCGGGACATACTAAATCCTTCATTATGAGCACCTCAATAAATACACCTCGTTCTATAAATGTAGCTTGTGTATTGTAGGGTGTGTGCTGTGTCTCTGTATGTTGAAGACTTGGTTTTTTATATGCTGTGTGTCTGTATTTTGTGCCGTATGTTGTATCTATGTATACTGTATTTCTGTTCTGTTGTATCTCTGTTTGTTGTATTTATGTATGTTTGTTGTGTCTATATGATATATCACTGAATGTGGTATTTATATGTGTTGCATCTTATTATATAATATTAACGAAAAATGTGATGAATAACATTGGTGATAATGATGATACGCAATATCATAATAGTGATTGAAGGTGGTATCATATGAAAATGGATAAGAATAACAAGAATGATAATAATGATAAATACCATTAAAAAATATATATTTTCAAGTCATGTTACTGAAGCAACAAGAACAACAACAAAATATCGCCCCAGATCTGCTATCCAGTCGAGTCTTCGAAACCAAGCCAAGCTCATTAAAACAAAGCTAAGCTAAGAAAAACAGAGCCAAATGAAGCTAACTGAAGTAAAACCAAACAAAGCAAAGCTAAGCAATGCCCAGTAAGCAAAGCACAGTAAATCCTTACCAAGCTAAACAAAGTCAAGTCAAGCAAAACTAAGCCAAGCAAAGCAAGCCAAAGCGAGCCAAAGCAAGCCACAGCAAGCCACAGCAAGCCAAAGCGAGCCAAAGCAAGCCACAGCAAGCCACAGCAAGCCAAAGCAAGCCACAGCAAGCCAAAGCGAGCCAAAGCAAGCCACAGCAAGCCAAAGCAAGCCACAGCAAGCCACAGCAAGCCACAGCAAGCAGACTTCGAAATGCCTCCGAATTCTCACGTCCATCAAGCAAAAAAGGGCCGATTACAGGACAGTACTCCAAGCTCTCTGGTCCGTGAAGCTGCCTCT
>BOPN01008065.1:0-2500 GCA_017312705.2 Penaeus japonicus | reverse complement strand
CGGGTTCGCGATAGATCGATTCGAAACCTCGAATCCGGGCGAAGCTGCAAGACGCTTCATGTCGCGGGGGGTGGGGGTGGGGGTGGGGGGGGAGGTAGACGCATCTGTTACTTCAATTGTCTCGCGTTTGGTTTTGGCGCGCGAAATGTACGTCATGTCGTATGATATAACGTCTAGTGTTTATAATACTTAATGGAGGTACTGTGTATTATATGCCTGTCGTGTTCTACACCCATGCAAAATGTACTCTGTATTGTAGTACATCGCTCATTCTACGAGACTTATTGTGCAATTGCCTCGCCAAATTACCTCAACACAAAGTAAACAAAACATTTTGCAATCCCCGCTCCGTAACTTACACGCAATAAAACGCTTATCATACGTTCTGGCCATTGCATTACGTTGCAAAATTCTTCATAATGGAATGAATAAGGTAATGCGTAATGTACGACAGAATAAGCGAAGCAGAGAAGGTAGTAAATGGTAAATGAGGAAGAGTAAAGAAAATGAAAGTTAACGGTGATAAAATACGGAAAAATACATAAGAAGGAAAATCGAGGAAAAGATAAACAAGATAATAAGTTAATACACGAAGGAAAAAAAGGCAGTTACGTAATGGAATAAACAGGAAAGTGGGGCAATAGAAGGAGCAAATAAGACAATAGGATATAATTCACTAAAAGGAATAAGACAATAAGTAAAGGAAAAAAAGAGAGTGAACAAAATAACGATAAATATATGAATATAAATAATAAGAATAAGAATAATGAAATGACAATAACAATAAAGATCATAACAATAAAAAATAAAAGGATAACAATAATATTAACAACAACAATGATAAGAATGATAATAAAGACAACAGCAAAAGCAACAACAATGATAATAATGATAATGATTATAATAATATAAATCATACTGATACTAAAAATAATAACAACAACAACAACAAAGGATAAACATTATGATGATAATAAAAATATTCGAATTATAAACTTAATATTACTTAATATTAATCATAATACCCCCTTCCTCTCCTCCCCCCCCTCCCCACCTCCGCCTCCGGTAGACAAGTGTAAATGCAAAATACTTCTTGTCAACATCAACATATGGATTTGTTGTTGACTTTTGCAACATTAATTCAACATTTTGATGTTTATTTGTTTATTTACTTTAAGCAGCATGGCGTTTGTCATATGATTAACGATCAGTATGTTATCTTTGATTTTACTGAGAGGAATAATTGAATGAAGGGAGAGGGCAAAGGGGAAGAGAAGAACAAGGAACAAGTAAATGACGAAGGAAGAGGAAGAAAAAGAATTAGAGAGAGAAAAAAGAGATGCAGACAATCGTGGTGTGCTGCTACGAATCTCTGTCTCTGTCTGTCTGTCTGTCTCTCAATCTCTCTCTCTCTCTCTTTCTCTCTTTCTCTCTCTCTCTCTTTTTCTCTCTCTCTTCTCTCTCTCTCTCTTTCTCTTTCTCTTTCTCTTTCTCTTTCTCTTTCTCTTTCTCTTTCTCTTTCTCTTTCTCTTTCTCTCTCTCTCTCTCTCTCTCTCTCTCTCTCTCTCTCTCTCTCTCTCTCTCTCTCTCTCTCTCTCTCTCTCTCTCTCTCTCTCTCTCTCTCTCTCTCTCTCTCTCTCTCTCTCTCTTTCTCTCTCTCTCTCACTCTTTCTCTTTCACTATTGATAACAATAAAACTTATATACGATATACAACCGAAATGAGAAAATATTTAGATAAATAATTACAATGATAATAATAATAGTAACAGCAATGATAGTAATGATAACAATAATAAATACAATAATAATAATGGTAGTGAAAATTATAGTAATTATGATAATGAAAAGGATACTAATAATGATGATGATAATAATAATAATAATAATAATAATAACAACAATAATAATAATAATAAAAATAATAATAAAAAAGTAATAAATCATCACGTCTAGAATAATAGAATAATGAAGTTTAACAATAATAACACATATTGATGAAAAATAAGAAAGAAAGCAAAAACACTCAACCCGAATGCTTTACGACAAATTTTATGCAAATGAAGTCCCGTGTCCTCTGCAAGAAACCTTGTATTGCAAGACGTGATGGACAGCCCTTGCATCGTGCACGCTTGTGGGTTTCGAGGTGAGGGATCTCGAGAGTAATGGATGGTGTTTATGGTGAAGATTGTGATGATATTTTTTATGGTGATGATTTTATGATGAGGGTTATCGTAATGGTATAGGTGATGGTGATGGTGATGGTGATGAGGAGGATTGTGATGATGGTGGTGATGATGATTGTGATGAAGATTATGATAATGGTGATGATTATGGGTAATACTAAGAGCAAAAATAAAATTCAAATAAAATTATAATGTATAAGAATAGCATCGCTAAGGAAGAAGCGAGAGAGAGAGAGAGAGAGAGAGAGAGAGAGAGAGAGAGAGAGAGAGAGAGAGAGAGAGAGAGAGAGAGAGAGAGAGAGAGAGAGAGAGAGA
>BOPN01008064.1:32500-37500 GCA_017312705.2 Penaeus japonicus | reverse complement strand
CCGCCCCCCCCCCTCTTCCTCTCTCCCTCCTCTTCCCCCCCTCCCTTTTCCCCTCCTCCTCTTTCTCTTGACACACACGTGTCAAGAGAAAGTGCAGCCTCCCTCCCCCTTCCCCTCCCCCTCTTCCTTTCTCCCTCCCCCTCCCCCTCTTCTTCTCCCTCTCATTTATTTTCTTCTCCTCCCTCCCTTCACCCTCTGGCTTCTTCTCCGCCCCCCCCTCTTCCTCTCTCCCTCCTTCCCCCTCCCTTTTCCTTCTTCCTTCTTTCTCTGACACACACGTGTCAGCAAGAGAAAGTGCAGCCTCCCCCCCCCCCCTTCCCCCTCCCCCCTCTTCCTCTCCCTCTCATTTATTTTCTTCTCCTCTCTCCCTTCACCCTCTGGCTTCTCCTCCTTTTCCTCTCCCTCTCATTTATTTTCTTCTCCTCTCTCCCTTCACCCTCTGGCTTCTCCTCCTTTTCCTCTCCCTCTCATTTATTTTCTTCTCCTCTCTCCCTTCACCCTCTGGCTTCTCCTCCTTTTCCTCTCCCTCTCATTTATTTTCTTCTCCTCTCTCCCTTCACCCTCTGGCTTCTCCTCCTTTTCCTCTCCCTCTCATTTATTTTCTTCTCCTCTCTCCCTTCACCCTCTGGCTTCTTCTCCTTTTCCTCTCCCTCTCATTTATTTTCTTCTCCTCCCTCCCTTCACCCTCTGGCTTCTTCTCCGCCTCTTCCCCGCCCGGCGTTTTTCTTTGGTGTTGCATAAGGGTGTCAAGAGAAAGGCAAGTGCAGCCCTTTGTGCATCGGGACAATACGCGTTTTCTTTATAATTCTCTCTCGGGTAAGCACTTTCTTGCTCCTGCTTCTCATTGCCCCCCCCCCCCCCCTATCCCCGATCCCCGGACCCTCCCCTACTACGCGGGTGGGCAGTCTCTTTCTTTCTTTTCTCTCTTTCTCTCTCTTTCTCTCTCTCTCTCTCTCTCTCTTTTTCTCTCTCTCTCTCTCCTCTCATTCCTTCCATTATTGCATTCTAGTTTATATATCATAGTTACTTTTCTTCCTTTCTCTCTATCTCTCTCTACTCCTTATTCTCTACACCTCACTCCCTCTTCCCCTCCCCCTCCTCCACCCTCAATTCCCTCTCCCAGTAATAGTCTCCACCCCACTCCCTCTTTCCCCCTCACTCTCTCCATCCTACCCCCTTTCCCCTTCAGATTTCTCTTCCCTTTCCACCTCTTATGCTTCTACTTCCCCCACCTCTTCTATCCTCTCTTCCCCTTCCCCCACCTCTTCTACCCCCTTTCCCCTTCCCCTTTTCTTTCCCTTTCCCCCTCTTTTGTTTCTCTTTCTCCCACTCCCTCTTTCCCATTCCCACATCTCTTCTACCCTTTCTTTCCCTTCCCCCACCTGTTCTACTCCTTCTTTCCCTTTCCCCAACCCCTTCCCTTTCCCCCAACCCCTACCCTTTCCTCTTCCCTTTCCTGCTACTCCCTAAACCCCCAACTCCCAAAACTCCAACTCCTCACACTCTCTCCCCCTTTCCCCTACCCCCTCTCCCACAATCCCCCAATCCCACAAAATAAACCTCTCTAATCATTCTAATAATTCCCAAGTGTTTCTGCGTATCTCCCATCGCATAACCTATCCCTCAGACGCCAAAGCTCAGGTTTCACTCTCACTCTCTCTCTCTCTTTCTCACTCTCACTCACTCTCTCTCTCTTTCTCTCTCTCTCTCTCTCTCTCTCTCTCTCTCTCTCTCTCTCTCTCTCTCTCTCTCTCACTCACTCACTCACTCACTCACTCACTCACTCACTCTCTCTCTCTCTCTCTCTCTCAATATGTCCGCCGTGTTCAAAATCTTCTAAATGTTCACAAATTCATCGACTGCCAATCTCATTTTAAGCTTCAAAAAGGACGTCATTGTTGCAAAGGGAATGCAATTTTCGATATCTAGAGCATCGCACAGGTCAATGACAAAAGAGAAGGGTTAATTAATTGATTAGTACGTAAGTTGAAAAGCGAGAGAAATTATCAAATTGAACGGGAATGAACAGCGATTCGTCATATACTTGCAATCCTGTTCAATATCAATAGCATGAAATCAATCCGGCAAAACGATCTACTTTCAATTACAATAGATAAGGAAATAGATAGATAAATAATCAACGAGACAAATCAACCAAACTCGATGATAAAATACAACAATCAGAAAAACAAATCAATCAAATCTGATGGTGCAAAAAACAAAAATAATAATAATAATTAATAAGATCTAGGATAGACATAATCTAAAAACAAATGAATATATAACACTTGAAAACAAAAATGTCCAAACAATACTTATTATCTCATATAAAAAGTCTAAGGGATCTAATAATCAAAAGTTACTATAAGTGAATAATGAATGATATATAAATACCTCTCTTATCCTCTGGCCTTTCTGATAAAGAGAAATCAAAATAGAGGATTTTGAATATTGAAGTGGAAAGGGAATATTCAGTGTGTGGAAACCCAATATATGTTGTTTCATGAATTTAAAATATATATATATATATGAATAAATAAACAAATTTAAATGTCGTACTAACAGAAAATTCATAAAGAGACAAAAAAAGAAGAAAAATAGTGAATGTATATTTCCAGAACATTCTTTCTGTAAAACAAGACAGTTTTAGAACAAAAAATAAATTTCTGAAAAGAACAATGATACCAAAAATTACAAAAAATATAAATTTGCTTATTTTCAGAAACTTCCTGACATAAAATGCAACATACTATGAACAAAAAGATTCTTTTTCATTCCAGGAAAAATAATTTCATCAATACATACTTATCTAACCAACTTTATATAAGCCACAATGGATTCAGGAAAAAAAGGGAAAAAAATACACACACAAAAAACAACATAGACACAAATAAAAAAATATATATATATATACAGAAGAAAAAAAATCACATTACACATTACCTAAACCATCCTTAAATAAAACAAAAGACCCAGAATGAAAAACAAAAACAAACAAAAAAACAATTAAAATACAAAAAAGAAATCAGAAATTACATTTGAACCTTCCTCCGATAAGAATGCCATAGAAAGAAAGAAAGAAAGAAAAAAACAAGAAAAAACAACAACAAAGGAATAAACAGAGTGGCATGAAAGGAAAAAAAATAGAAGGAAATGCTCCCGGAAGAGAAAAACATCCCGTGCAGTTAGCGGAGGGAAAAAATATGCTCTGAAACTTTAATTGGCCGGCAGTTGCGTAGCGGGGATTTCCCAGTTGCTTCATAACCTCGATTCTTCTCTCTTTCTCTTTCTCTCTCTCTCTCTCTCTCTCTCTCGCTCTCTCTCTCTCTCTCTCTCTTTTCCTCTCTCTCTCTCTCTATCTATCTATCTTTTCCTCTCTCTCTGTCTTTCTACCTCTCTCTCTCTCTCTCTCTCTCTCTCTCTCTCTCTCTCATTCTCTCTCTCTCTCTCATTCTTTCACTCTCTCTCCCACCCACCCTCTCCCCCTTCCTCCCTCCCTTTCTCCCTCTCCTCCTTCCTCCCTCCCTTCCCCCTTTCCCCCCATCCCACTCCCCCCTTTCTCCCTCTCCTTCTCCCCCTCCCTTCTCCCCTCCCCCTTCTCCCTCCCTCCCTCCCTCCCTCCCTCCCTCCCTCTCCCCTTTCTCCCTCTCTCCCTCTCAAGTATCATATTAAATGAGGAAACACTCGCGGTACAACATACACTTCATGAGGCGGTTCACACTGCCTGTAAGCCATGCACTTCTGATTAAATCTAACCAACGTTACATGAACACTTCTAATGTATGATAATAGGTCAAGATAAACCTAAAAAAAAGGGGGGGAGAGAGAGGGAAAAGAATAGAGAATGAGGAGGAGGAGGAGGAGGAGGAGGAAAAGGCGGGAACAGGGAATGGGGAGAAGAAGGAGGAGAGGCAAAGAAATTGGGAATAGGGAAAAGGGGAAAGGAGGAGCTAACACTGGGGTAATGAGGAGAAGGAAGAGAGACAACAAGGGACAGGGAACGGGGAGGACAAGAGACAGGGAAATTGGGAACAGGGAATGGGGAGGACAAAATACATGGGAATTGGGAACAGGGAGTGGGGAGGGCAAAAGATAGGAAAATTGGGAACGGGGAGGGCAAAAGACAGGGGAATTGGGAAGACAGGAGACAAGGGAAATTGGGAACAGGGAATGGGGGAAGAGAGACCGCGAGAGACCCCATCAGCCACCGGATATAAACACGATTATCACCATCTGCCCGAGAATTACATAGCACCACCTGATGAGCCTCTGACAGATGGATAGTAGAACCAACTGATGCGCGGTAGAAGGGAGTGGGGGGAAGGGGGAGTGGGAGGGGGGGGGGGGGGGCTCAGGTAATGGTAGTACCAGCAAGGCGAGGTTAAATTACCAGCATTTGCATCTCCACTTCAAACACAGGTCTCCCGAGGGGGTCCTGCAGGAGCCCAGAAGAAAACGAGAATATAAAAGGGGAAACTAAAGAAAAAAATATATACATCGCGTTCTGGAGGCGCTTACGTAAATACCGTTGGAAAAAAGAAATAGAGAGAGGAGGGTGAGAGAGAGAGAGCGAAAATGAGAAGATGTAAATAGAAATTGATAATTCCATTCCGTTCCCAGGCGAATTACATACTAGAGATAAGTGAAGAGGGAGGAAGTAAGAGTGAGAGAGGGAAAGAGATTGAGAGATAAAAAGAAATAAAAGAGAGATATTGAAAGAGAAAGAGATTGCGAGGTAAGAAGACATAAAAGAGATATTAAGAAGAAAAGAAAGAGAAAAAAATAAACACTTCGAACACAAACCTACGGAATAAAGTTAACCCTGTCAACACTCACATCCCCCCCCCCCCCCGTATCCCCCTTTCTCTTCAACCCCCCCACCCTCACCCCTTAACTTCTCCCTCCTCCCTCCCTCCTTCCCCACCCCACTCTCACTCCAACCCCCTTTCCTTACCCTTTATTCTCCCCTAACATCTCCCCCTTCTCTCCCCCCCCAGGCA
>BOPN01008064.1:27500-30000 GCA_017312705.2 Penaeus japonicus | reverse complement strand
ACTCATAATTTCCATGATTCTATATCAGCAATGCCCATTATTTTCAAATAAGGATAATTAATACATTCAGTCATATTACCATCCAACACACATCAAACAATAAACGTACAGTAAGTCTTTTAACATTTTATCTTTTATATTTAATATATATTCGTGCATATATGCATATATATAACTATATTTAAGTTCATACAGGCTTGTGTATATATACATACATACGCATACATACATACATACATATATATATACACATATGTCTATATACATACATACATATATACACACTCACTTACTCTCTCTCTCTCTCACACACACACACACACACACACACACACACACACACACACACACACACACACACACACACACGCAAACACACACACGCAAACGCGCACACACACTCATTCACGCATGCACGTTCCCTAAGGATACGACGATTACCGTAATCTCTCAAACGGGACCGCTAGAGATGCGGCCCCGACGCAACAAAAGCTCTCCTAAGTACGTACATCCTGTCAGTGTGCATGCCCGGGGGGGTGAGGGGGGGTGGGGGGGGTGAGGGGGGAGGAGGAGATGCTGCACGTGCCTGTGATGTACAGGTAAATGTTCTGTGTGCGCGTGATTAATGTGTCCTGCTTGGTGTAAACACGACTTGGTATGTACATCCTTGTTCTACGCAAGTAGGAGTTTACACACAGGATCTGACTCTCCGTGACGTCCCTGTGTTCGAGCTCTGGTGTACACGGGCCTCTGAAGCGTGTGTAAACCTCTGTACAAACACAGGCTCTCGGCTGTGAAACGGACCATGATGCGGACAGGGCCTAGACGTACAGAGATGTACATAACAAGGTCTAGACGTACATAGCCGTGATGCACACGAGTCAACAGACGTACAAAGACCACGACGCACACAAGTCCCATATATACACAAGCCACACAAAATAGATCTCCCTAATGTGCGAACAAAATAACTCTCCCCCCCCTCCCCTCAAACGCACACAATAAACGATCCACACAAACCTAGACGAACACGCACGCACGCACACGCAAACACACACACACACACACGCGCGCGCACACACACACACACACACACACACACACACACACACACACACACACACACACACACACACACACGCACGCACCACGATCCACACAGCCCCCCCCCCCCCTCCCCCAAACACACTCCCCTCCTACTCAACCACCGCGCGCGTGTCTGTGTTTCTGTACATATATGTGCGTGTGCGTATATGTGTGTGTGTGTGTGTGCATCACATTAATATTCCGAGAGCAGCGAGAGATAGGAGGGAGCCTCGCCAGAAAAGTCCTTATCTCATTCTTGTATGTGACAACTTCCATTCACGAGGGCCCGTGAGAGCATCCATCATGCAGTCACACTCGCACGCACACGCACACTCACCCGGTCTCTTGTGGCGTCTGGACTGCCCTATTTACACTATCTCGGAGAGGAATAAGGCCTAGCGACCGTCGGGGGAGGGAGAGAAAGGTGGAGGAGAGGCGAGGAGGAGGAGAATGTCCGTTGATGAATTGAAAAATACGGAAGTGTGAAAAAATGTGTGTGCACGAACACGATTAAACATACAAACAAATAAACACACACGCATACCCATGCACATACACGTACACGTACACGTACACACACACACACATACACACACACATTATGCTGCATATATGAATAAACTTATATACACACGTATACAACCACGAATCAACTCGTACCGAATTTCCACACATAAAAAAGAAAATGCAATCTCAATATCCTATTACAAAAAAAAAAAAAAAAAAAAAAATCAGTAATCGAGCGATCCTTTTGCCATCCACCCGGCTTTTCCTGCAATACCTTCCATGTTTATCATTCTTGCACACAAGCACCTGGCGAGTCGCCGGGGCCATGGAATGTACATGGCACTGATTAATCACAAATGCAAGAGTTAATTCTATGCGAATGCTGTTTAACCGAATTAAGTTGAATTATAATAACATTAATTAAGTTGAATCATAATTGTAATCATGTTGAATTATAACTATGTTTAAGTTGATTTATAATTATAATGAGTTAAGATGAATTATAATCATGATGAAGTTGAATCATAATTATAGTTGAATTAAGTTGAATTATAGATCTATATGCACATAAGGAGAGAAAAGTCATGACGAGGACAGAAAAAAGAAGATAGATAGACAGAAGGAGAAAGATGAAATGTCGCAATTAGGAAATGTGGAAAAGAAATGTATGATGTATTCCTCTCCTTTTCCGACTTCGTTTTAGCACGTGTTTCAGCTGAGTCGAAACGTAAAACGAATAATTATCCTTAATATCGTTACCATCATAATTACTATTATTATTATCATTACTCTTATTACTATTATAATTATCATTACTCTTATTACTATTATAATTATCAATAATTTCCTCATCATCATTATTTCTATCAATATCATTATCATATCATCATTACCATTATTGTAGTCA
>BOPN01008064.1:17500-22500 GCA_017312705.2 Penaeus japonicus | reverse complement strand
TGATGATGATGATGATGGTGATGATAATGATGATGATGATGATGGTGGTATTAGTGATGATGGTGATGATGATGATGATGATGATGGTGATGATGATGATGGTGGTGATGATGGTGATGGTGATGTTGATGATGATGATGATAATAATGATGATGTAATTGTAGGATAAGGAAGGTAATCAATCAAGCGCAAGGAGTTAATATGTTGAAAGAGAGAGAGAGAGAGAGAGAGAGAGAGAGAGAGAGAGGAAGAGGGAGAAAGGGCAAAAGAAAGGTGGAAAAGAGGAAGGGATAAATAGAGGAGGAGAAAAGGAAGAGAGAGAAGGATGGATGGAGACAGACAGAGAGAGAGAGAGAGAGAGAGAGAGAGAGAGAGAGAGAGAGAGAGAGAGAGAGAATGTAAAGACAAACAATGAGAAAGAAAGAGAAGACAGACAGACATAGTTAGAAAGAGAAGAAGAGTGACTAGGACAAAGAGAAAGAGAGGGAGGGAGAAAAGAATTGAAAAAAGAGGAATAATGATAAGGCAAAGAAGATAAAAAAGAATAGAGAAAGCGAAGATTTCAAAGAAGACAGCTAATAATCTTAATAAAAAAATATATACATATAATATATATAAATATATATATATATGTATATATATATATATATATATATATATATATATATATATATATATATATATATATATATATATATATAAATGGCAATTATCAATCATATATTTTTTTCACATTTTCTAGAACGTTGCGCTTGACCTCAACAACACCTCGTACAAGTTTTACATATTTCAAAATTTACATTTCCAGTCGGAAGTTAGTTGTTAATGAAAAAAAAAAAAAAAAAAAAAAAAAAAAAAAAACTATAAAAAAAATCTCTCATTTAACTACAACCTATAAGCTTTCGTATGGATTTTTAGTTTCCAAATGCTTCGTCCTTTCCTTTTAGAGTTATTATTTCTCATGCTAAATGGATTTTAAATGAATCCTGAAAGTTTCCATGTTTTTGCACATCAACTGCTGGGCTTCCCCGTTCCACTTGCAACAATCGAAGCATATGAAATCAACTGCTTTTAGGTAGATATTCAACACGTGACATGATATAAACATAACTCCTATGGGCATTTCGATATTAATAAATTAGATTATTAAATCATCTTACTCCTTTTCCGATATTTTCTTCATTTGTTTTCTTCCTAATGCCTTTTAGATTTTTTTTTGTTTTTTTTTTTTTTGTTTCGAAAGGTCGTGTGTATTTGCTTTATGATTCGACAGATGCTGGAGGGAGCGAAATAGATAGATAGATAGAAAGAAAGAAAGAAAGAAAGAAAGACAGAAAGACAAACAGAAACAAAAGAGAGAGAGAGAGAGCGAGAGAAAGAGAGAGAGAGAAAGAGACCGAAAGAAAAAGAGAGAGAGAGAGAGAGAGAGAGAGAGAGAGAGAGAGAGAGAGAGAGAGAGAGAGAGAGAGAGAGAGAAAGAGACCGAAAGAGAAAGCGAAAGAGAAAGAGACCGAAAGAGAAAGAGAAAGAGAAAGAGAGAGAGAAAGAGACCGAAAGAGAAAGCGAAAGAGAAAGAGACCGAAAGAGAAAGAGAAAGAGAAAGAGAAAGAGAGAGAGACAAGCGACAGACAGAGAGAGGCGTGGAGGCTTATCAATCCTAATAAGGAAACATCCTCCTCATCTCGACACGCGGCCAACATGAATGGCGATGCACGTGGCACCTCCCTCCCTGGTCATGCGTCGCGTGAAAGTGTCATGAAGGTGAATGGAAGGGGAAGAAATAAGAAAGAAAGAAAAGGAAGTTGAAAAAGAAAGAAAGAAAGAAAGAAAAGGAAGTTGAAAAAGAAAGAAAGAAAGAAAAGGAAGTTGAAAAAGAAAGAAAGAAAGAAAAGGAAGTAGAAAATAAAAGAAAGAATGAAAGAAAAGGAAGTAGAAAAAGAAACAAAGAAAGAAAAGGAAGTAGAAAAATAAAGAAAGAATGAAAAGGAAGTAGAAAAATAGATAAAGAAATAAAAGGAAGTAGAAAAAAAGAAAGAAAGAAAAGGAAGTAGGAAAAGACAGAACGAAAAGGAAGTAGAAAAAGAAAGAAAGAGAGAAAAAGAAGTACGAAAAGAAAGAAAGAAAGAAAGAAAGAAAGAGAAGGAAGTAGGGAAAGAAAGAAAGAAAAGGAAGTAGAAAAAGAAAGAAAGAAAGAAAAAGAAGTACGAAAAGAAATAAAGAAAGAAAGAAAGAGAAGGAAGTAGGGAAAGAAAGAAAGAAAAGGAAGTAGAAAAATAAATAAAAGGAAGAAGAAAAAGAAGGAAAGACTGAGAGAAAATGAAGAAAAAGAAGGAAAGATAGAGAGAAAATAAAGAAAAAAAGAAAGGAAGGAAGAAAAGAAGAAAACGTGAGAAAAGAACGTAAGAAAATAAGAATAAAAAGAGATTATTGCATTTTCCAAACGAAAATGAGAAGAAGGAACTAAAATGGAAGATAAGAGAATGTGTGTCTGTGTGTACGTGTGCGTATGCATATCATGTGCGTGTGCGTGTGCGTGTGCGTGTGCGTGAGAGTGTACCTTCATATATTCCATCCTAATCGCATTTTATCACCCCTTTTTAAGCACCGCGTTCATTTATCTAAAAGAGCGGGATTAATAAAGTCCTGAAAGGTGATCCAGCATCCTTGATCTTTTGAACCCGCGCGCTACCCTCTCCAAGTCGATCCCTTGGCGAGAGAGAAAGGAGAGGGGGGGGGGGAGAGGGAGGGTGACAGAGGGATGGATGGATGGATGGAGGGAGGGAGGGAGGGAGGGAGGGAGGGAGGGGGGAAGGGAGGGAGACAGACAAACAAAACGAGAGCACAAAAGAGTCAGAAAGCGTGAAACAAGGGACCGATAGCCAGACAACCCGACAGCCAGACAACCCGACAGCCCGAGAACCCGAAAATCCGAGAACCCGAGAACCAGACACCACACCCCCAATACATCGAGCCATCCCAACAAACAAAGGCCATAATTCACCCCCCCCCACCACCCCCCAACCCAGCATCGACGGCTGTTCACACAAGCCACACACGATAAAACAAAATGAACGGCGGAACCTTAACCCCTTAAACCCCTTAAACCAAGCCACACCTAACCCCACCAACACCTGGCCTCATGAACCAAAGGTATGGTGTGTCGTTCCGGTCATCATGCACGCGTCATGACACCATCCACGCCGGAGCGGTGCAATTCATATAGACCAAACACGGAGGATAATGTAATGTCAATGAAAGGATACCTGGCCTGGCCCACCGCCCGACCAGTCCGTAATGAAAAATAAACACGGGGGAACTTATATTCACACACGTGAGGGAGATAGAGTGAGGTGGGGTGAGGGGGGAGGGTGGAGGGAGGGAGGGAGCGAGGGAGGGTGGGTGGAGGAGGGAGCGAGGGAGGGCGGAGGAGGGGGCGAGGGAGGGTGGAGGAGGGAGCGAGGGAGGGTGGAGGAGGGAGCGAGGGTGGGTGGAGGAGGGAGGGAGGGAGGGAGGGTGGAGGAGGGAGCGAGGGAGGGAGGGAGGGTGGAGGAGGGAGCGAGGGAGGGTGGAGGAGGTTGGGAGGGAGGGTGGAGGAGGGAGGGAGGGAGGGAGGGAGGGAGGGAGGGAGGGAGGGAGGGAGGGAGGGAGGGAGAGAGAGAGAGAGAGAAAGAGTGAAAGAGAAAGAAAGAGAAATGATACATCACACCCCTGAGAGCATATATATCTTTCAGCTTATCAACGTAGTGTTAACAGAATAAAAATAATATAAAAAAATAAAAAGGAAAAATAATCAAAAACGCCATAATTACTTCCTGGCCAGCGTGTTTACTTCCTCCTCGTACAAACCGCAACGCAAAAATGCCAAACGGACAAGTAGCCTACAATAACCCACGGGAATTTGAATGAGCCAATCGCGACACCAATCCCGGTGTCCACGTGACTTCCAAAGGATAATCGACGCGCCAATCAATACATTGGAGCTTAAAGGAAAAAGTTTTGATAATATGCGATACACAGATAACAAACTCGGATATAAGACTTTTCTGACAAAAAAAAAAAAATTCATATCATTTTTTAGAATATCAAAACCCTATCGCTACAACATGAGTTAAATCAGATACTGAGGCTTTTGATATCAAAGCAATTTCGGCTTAAAAGTATATTTGGATGACACAAGTGGCGCTTTTCTAACTTTAGGAGATAGAACGTCGCATTAAGGGGACGGAAAAATAGGGAAATGACATCCCTCTGATCTCGCCTGTTAATAAACTTGTGTGCGTCCCCCCCCCACACACACAGGTACAAGAATGCATATACATATATATATTATATATATATATACATATATTTCTACCGCTATCATTCTATATATTCATACACACACACGCACATACACACACACACAAACAGGTACAAAAATGCATATGTATATACATATATTTCTACCGCTATCATTCTACCTATTCACACACACACACACACACCATTTCCTCAACCAGGCTGCCTCAAAGCATACCTTCACACCACTATGCTCAAAGAGGAGACCCGAATACGTCCAAATGTGTCAGAACACGTACATATATCTGAATCTATCCGAACACGTCAGTCGCCATCCGAACGTCTCTCCCCCTCAACACGTCTGAACACGTCTAAGCTCATCTAAACTCATCGTCTTAGTCCATTTGAACCGATCAAAACCAATCCGAAGCCATTTGAACCCGACCGACATTCAATTCGAATCTAACCGAATCGGCCTAGGACCATTTGAACCCGTCCAAATCCATTTGGACCCGTCCTATTTCCTGCCGAACCCGACCGAAGCTATTCGAACCCGTCCGACTTCCATCCGAACCCATCCGGAACCATTTGAATCCATCCACCCGAACCCGTCCGACTTCTACCTGACCGAATCCACTCGTCCCGTTCGCGATATTTCGAACCCGAACAGACCCATCTAAACTCGTCCGAATCCAAGCGAACCCGTCCGGACCCATCTGAAT
>BOPN01008064.1:10000-12500 GCA_017312705.2 Penaeus japonicus | reverse complement strand
GCGGTAGAAATATATATATATATATATATATACATGCATTCTTGTACCTGTGTGTGTGTGTGTGTGTGTATGTGTGTGTGTGTGTGTGTGTGTGTGTATGTGTGTGTGTGTGTGTGTGCGTGTGCGTGTGCGTGTGCGTGTGCGTGTGCGTGTGCGTGTGCGTGTGCGTGTGCGTGTGCGTGTGCGTGTGAGCGCACGCGCATACGCATGCATATGTACGCGCGTGTGCGTTTGCTTGTACGTACGTGCATTTCTTTACGATACCCACAACAGCCTTGTCTATAACAACTCAGACGCGACCCGCGGTCCATCACCTCGGACGACCAATCCGAACGTATCCCATGCATCAGAGTGCATCGAAGGGCCGAATGTGTCTCAAAACCAGGACCAACACTCGCAGATAAGCTTAAGCTGATCGATCGTGGGTTATGTCTCAGGGCCAGGCGATGTAATGGCCCCAGCGCGCTGCATAATGTATGGCCACCTCGCCAACGGACGGGTCTAAGGCCACAGCGGTAGCCCCTATTCCACGGTATAGGTGAGGAGAGGAGGGGGGGCGGGGGGTAAGGGGTAGGGAGGAGTGGACGAGGGGGAATGGGAGAGGGAAGGGGGAGGGGAAGAGGACCTGAAAGAGGATGTGGAGTAAGAGTATAGGTGAGGAGAGGAGGGGAGGGGGGGGGTAAGGGGTAGGGAGGAGTGAACGAGGGGGAATGGGAGAGGGAAGGGGGAGGGGAAGAGGACCTGAAAGAGGATGTGGAGTAAGAGTATAGGTGAGGAGAAGAGGGTTGGGAGGTGGTGGAGGAGGGGGGATAAGAGAGAGAGAAGAGAAAGGGGAATTTTTATCAGGAGACCGTCTCACTGATTTACCTGTAATAGGTTTCGATACCTTTTAAAGACACAGTATAGCACCAATTACAAGAGGGAGTCACTTAATTCCCTTATTAGTAAAAACATCGTTCAGACAAATGACTTCAAAGATGAGGCCATTAACATCCCAAGTTAAATGGCAAATGTCCGCGAGGTAGGAATGAGTAGGAATAAACGCAATAATGCATGTGAAGGAACAAGCGGAAATACATCTCTTGTGTAGATAAATTGTTCATTTAACGTAAATAAAATACACCTCTTGTAAAGATAAATTGTTCATTTAACGTAAATAAAATACACCTCTTGTAAAGATAAATTGTTCATTTAACGTAAATACACCTCTTATAAAGATAAATTGTTTATTTAACGTAAATACACCTCTTGTATAGATAAATTGTTCATTTAACGTAAATACACCTCTTGTGTATGTAGAGAATTGGTTTATTTTCCTCCATACCTTTATCTACATCTCGTGTCTGATGCAGAGCAAGTACAGTCGAATTCAAATATATACAGAAGTTGATGGATACATGTTATAGATGGAGATACAAGGCATTCGGGGAGAGTCCGCTTCCGTCCTGTTTTTATTTTGTTTGCGTTCCTACCTTGGCGATTTAGGAGTGAGGGGAGGGGGTGAGGGGTGGTTAGGAGGGTGGGAAGGGGAGGGGAAGGAGAAAGAAAGGAGAGGGGACAGGGGAGAAGAAACAAAGCGAAACTAGAGCAAAATTCATGGAATCGAATGGATCGAACTGCAATATACAGACACAGAGAGAAAGACAGATAAAAAAAATAATAATAAAAAAATAAAAAACGAAAAAACAACAATAGAAGAATACGATTTAGAGCCTGGGATTATTGATGAAAATAGATAGGAGCTCACAAACGGAAATAAAATAAAAGGGAAGCCGAAGAGAAGAAGAAGAAAAAAATAATAATATACATATAAAGAAAGAGAGAAAGAACAAAAAGAAAAAGAGTCAAAGTCACTTTTTGAAAGGGCGAGAGAGACACAGAATAGAGTGATAACGCACAGGCAGCGCTGACAAAGGGGAGTGCGCTATGGAAAAGGAAAACCTAAAGTTGGAACATCAATAAGCGGTGAACAAATAGCAGGCAGTGAAAACAATAGACGATATAACACACAGGTAGTAAGGAAGGAAAGGGGGATACGGAGGGGAGAAGGATGAAGGATGGGATAAGGGAAGGATCTAACAGGGGATGCAAGGAAGGGGAATAGAGAAGCACACAGAAGGAGAGAAAGGGAGAGAGGGAGAGAAGGCGGGAACGAGGGAATGAGGGAGGGAGGGAGGGAGCGAGAGAGAAGGAGGGAGAGAAAGAGAGAGAGACAGAGAGAGAGAGAGAGAAAGAGAGACAAAGACAGAGACAGAGACCGAAGGAATGGTATAGCATTAGTAAAGGGAACGAGCGAAAAAGAGAAACCGAAGGAGAAAGAGGAAAATAATGACACAAACAAAACAAACAGACAGACATTCAAACATAAAAAACAAAGATCGAACGGCAATGAAGAACTCACAAATCATACTAACAAGAGGGAAAATTTCCATAAAAAAAAAAAATATATATATATATACAAAAAATGGGACGGCAAAAAAGGGAAAGACGAAAAGTCAAT
>BOPN01008063.1:45000-50114 GCA_017312705.2 Penaeus japonicus | reverse complement strand
GGTGGGGGGGGGGGGGTTGTGTGTAGGGGGGATTGTGTTTGTGGGGGGGTTGAGTGTGCGTGTGTGTTTGTGGGTTTGTGTGTGTGTGTGTGTATGTTTGAGTGGGTTTGTGTTTATATGATTGTGTGTATTCTCTCTATCAATCATTCATTCACAGAAGTCATCTGCCATTCTACCTGCCAGTGATATATCTAATTCCGAACCTCCCTCTGCAATACGCGTAAAACTAACCTTACAAAGAAAGACGACAAGTGTAGCCTGTTGAATCCTACACCGCGGCATGAGTGTCAAATGACCGTCTGCATTGACACATAATTCAGCGAGAGAAAATCATATACCGCGAAGAGAACGTAAACAATAACATCTTTAGGTAACTGGATTAACAAACGAAATAGATTTTTCAAAAAGAGTATTATTTCGGGTTTTGCCACATCTATGGATTTTAAGAGCTGATGTGTAAAGAGCATCGGTAGTGTTGGCAACCTTGGGACCAGCTGATTACATGCGAGAGGGCCGCAGCCGCTACAGGTGTTCACTGCACACCTGTGCCCAGGTACCACACGGCACATGAAAAATATATATTTGCGGTACAAGATCTGAAATCAGGTGGAAGTACTTTTAGACGGGAGAAGGTGTGGACTTTATACTATTTAGTTAAATAAATTTGATTGTTGGGAATTTCGAAACAAAAGCTAAATAAATCTACACAAAAAAGATGCTGATGATCCATAAAGAGTTTTCCGACACGTGTCCTTATGCCAAGGGAATATGGCCTTTAACACGCGTTCCGCTAAGGGTGAGTTTTGCCTGTTGGTCTGCCACGTAATCATAGCTCACTCATCCCCAATGCAAAGTCAGCTCCTTTGGAAAGAAAAATGACACTCTGGCTTGATATCTATATCTATATATCCAGACGGCGAATAGATTTTGGTGAAGTGTTATGAGAGAACCGTTAAGAAATGTCGTTACTGCCGAACTCTGTTAGGGCCTTTTAAATACGCCATCTGTTCGTTGATGTATGCGATAAATATGTATTACACACACACACATACACACACACATATACATATATATATATATATATATATTATATGTGTGTGTATATATCAAATCTAGTATGGGCAGTTGGATCAAAAGATTCTCTTTTGAAAATTTGCTAATAATCAGAGTTTCATTGAAATGTGTGTTAGTAGCATAAGGGAATCTTAGACAGACAGACAGATCGATAGACAGATCGATTGACAAGCAGGTAGAAAGGACGATCAAGACGACGACGAAAATTAGGATGAAGAAACAGACATAGAAGAAATGGAAGAAAAGAAAGGACAAGAAATAGAAAAAGAAAAGAGGAGGAGAAAGTAATAGAAATAGAAGAAAGAGAAGAATAAGAAGAAAAAGAGGAAGAGAATTAAGAGTAGAAGAGGAAAAAGAAGAAGTCGAAGAAATAGAAGAACGGGAAGTAGAAGAAGAAGCAGAAGAAGTAAAGGAACAAGATATAGAAGAAAGGAAGAAGTTGAAGAAACAGAAGAAAAAGAAGAAGAGAAAAAAGATAGTGGAAAAAGTAAAAGTGGACGAAACAAGAAAAAAGAGGGCATGAAATAGAAGGAAAGAAGAAAAAGGGGGAAGAGGAAGCAGACGAAGAAAAACAGGAGAAATAGCAGAAAAGGGAAGATCAAGAAATATAAGAAATGTTTAAAAAATGGATAAAGAAGAAAAAAAAAGAAATTAAAAAGAACAAGATGAAAAAATGCATGTCAAGTTGTTATTGCAGAATGTTGATTGCTTGGTTGCCTGATATTGGTTGTCTTTTTCCTTTTCATCGATACAGGTCCGCCGGGGTTACCGTAATTTTTGCGAATACTGCTGAATTAATACTGTTTCTATTGATACAGTAATCATAGCGTTTGAATCTGAATGACCAGACATCACCATGACAAAGCGAAAGACATTCACTGACGCGGGAAACTATCTTGCGGACTTGGCTTGTTTACGTTTGCGATATCATGGAAACTTCTTCAAATGGTCTCTTTCTTTCTCTTTCGCTCTTTCTGTGGGTGGGTGGGTGTGTATGTAGGTGGGGGGTGGGTGGGTATGTGGGTGGGGGGTGGGTAGGTGGGTTTGGGTGGGTGTGTATGTGGGTGGGGGGTGGGTGGGTTTGGGTGGGTGGATGGATGAATGGGTGGGTTTGGGTGTGTGTGTGTTTGGGTGGGTGGATTTCGTGGGTGGGTAGGTTTGGGTGGGTGGGTTTGGGTGGGTGTGTATGTGGGTGGGTTTGGGTGGGTGGGTGGATGGATGGATGGGTGGGTTTGGGTGGGTGTGTGAATGGGTGGTTGGGTGGGTGGGTGGGTGTGGGTGTGTGTGCGTGTGTGCATGCTTTCTTTATGATACATACTATGGGTATATTTATATATCCCTACAAGGAATCTTGGCTGAAAAGTAAACATAGATAAGGGAAAGTAAACATAATTAACCAACTTGAACAATATATTTATTTTTATTTCAACGAAGAGACAACAAATAAATAAACGAGAGAGAGAGAGAGAGAGAGAGAGAGAGAGAGAGAGAGAGAGAGAGAGAGAGAGAGAGAGAGAGAGAGAGAGAGAGAGAGAGAGAGAGAGAGAGACAGAGAGAGAGAGAGAAAGAAAGAAAGAAAGAGAGAGAGAGACAGAGAGAGAGCGAATGTGTGTTTGTATATAAGTGCAAGCAAAGGGTCGCGGTGTGAGGTCTATTGGCAAGTTTTAAACGGTGTTTTTGTAAGCTGTTTGTATGAGGACGAGGAGATGAATGAAGCAGGGAAGTCAAGTGGCCAGTGGGGGCGGCGCTCAAAGCTGGCTGTTGGTACGCTCGATTGGGTCCGGAGTGTAAGCGCTCTCTTTTTCTCTTTCCCAGGTTCATGCTCTCTCTCTCTCTCTCCATATATATATATAATATATAGAGTGAGAAAGAGAGAGAGAGAGAGATAGTGAGTGAGTGAGAAAGAGGGAGAGAGAGAGAGAGAGAGAGAGAGAGACTATGATAGGATTTGTAACCATATCCTCATATCAATTTATTCATCTGTCTATTCATATACATACAAATATATATATATATATATATATATATATATATATATATATATATATATATATATATATATATATATATATATATACATATATATAAAGCTATATATACATATATATTTAGACATATACATACATATATACATATATATACATATATAGATATATGTGTGTGTGTGTGTGTCTGTATGTTTGCAAGTTTGTGAATCTGTCCTTTATGTAAAGGTCAATGTAAGATATTACCATACATGATATTTCTCTTTCGCTCGCCATAAGTTTTCTCCGCAAACTTTCCCTCGGTTCAGAACCAAACCACTTCAGAGATCCTTTAATTACACACTTCACATTTAATAACATCTAAATGTTTATTAGATCGAGTCCACACGTCCAGCTGTGAAGGCGTACGTTAACTTCTCCCCCCCTTACCCCTCACCCTCACCCTCCTCCCCCCTTACCCCTCACCCCTCACCCTCCCCCCTCCCCCTCCTCCCCCTCCTCCACCTCATCTTGTCACCTGTTCATTAGTACCGGTCATCCTCCTCTATCCCGCGAGTGCAATTATGACCTCTCTGTCCACCGGCCGTAAGTGTCAAATCCCCTTATCCGAAGGGCACGTGCGGAGGAGCGATTTCTCACGGGAAATTGATGTCAAATTGATACGCGGGAGATATGGGATCTAACATAATTATTATTCATTCGACCCCATGCTCCATCGGGCGGGGGGGGGGGGGGGGGGGGGGAACGGGATTAAAATAGCGCTTCCGAGGCTCAGGTTGTTTCGGCGTTTTTTTAGCTTCTTTTTGATTTCGTAAACGAGAGAAAAGACGAAAGGATAATTCTAACGGTTCCTGTCTAAGTAAGTCGCAATAAAAAAAAAATCTTATTCTAAATTTCATACTCAAAAGCATCTGATAATCCGGAAAGGCATTTACATATGCCACCTAAAAAGGCATTTGTAAAAACTCCCCCCCCCCCCCCACCCCCACACCCACCTCTTCTCTCCACCCTCTTTGAGTAAACATCCGTTCCAAACCCCCCCTAACCCCCTCCCTCCTCACTCCCCTCCCCCCTACCCCTTGTCCCAGTCCACAAACCAATGCATCATTACCAGTCCTTTTTCGTCCCCCTTCCCCCCCCCTCCCTAGCCCCTCCCTAGCCCCTCCCCCGACGACCCCTGTCAGCATCACCTGCCGGACTACCTCACCTGCCACGGGAGGAGCCGGTAGTCGATGGTGTCTTGAAATTACAGCCCATAAGTAGCCCGACTTGATTGATAATACTACAGTGATAATACAGTGACCCCGGCCGGCCGTTACTGGCAATTAGTTTTATGGTGTAGCCTTCTTGTATTGGTTTTTGATTTCTTAACGAAATGCGTCTGGCAGTGGTCAGATATTTTGCGTTTAGAGGCTGATAGATGGAAAGTGGGACAGGCAGGGAAGGCAGACAGAGAGCGAGAGAGAGAGAGAGAGAGAGAGAGAGAGAGAGAGAGAGAGACTGAAAGATTTGATTTTGATATGTTTATTCATACTATATACATTGTATACACATGAATAGGCATAGGAACTATGCCTAAATGATTTGTAAGAGAGAATGAGAGAAAGAGAGAGAGAGAGAGAGAGAGAGAGAGAAAGAGAGGAGGGGAGGGAGGGAGAAATATATAGAGAGAGAAAGAAATAAAGAGAGAGAGAGAGAGAGAGAGAGAGAGAGAAAGAGAGAGAGGGAGGGAGAAATAGAGAGAGATAAAGAAAGGGAGAGAGAGAGAAAAAAAACAGAAAGAGAGAGAGAGAGAAACAGACAGAGAGTGATAGACAGAAAACGAGCGAGCAAGACCCTACCTAACCCCAGTTCCCTTCCTCACGCAGACTGGCCATTCGCTACATCCGGCACCTCGTGAACCTCCTCTCCGTCCCAGCCGGCAGCATCTATCCGGACTACGACCCGCCGCCCTACAACGTGTCTTCCGTCCCCACCAACATCCGGCTGCAGCACCGCATCTACTCCCACCAGCCTTCTACGGTGTCGACGGACGCCCACGCCTCTGGCAGCATC
>BOPN01008063.1:25000-32500 GCA_017312705.2 Penaeus japonicus | reverse complement strand
AAGATTGTGATTTAGCAGTTCAAGATTGGTTGAAAATATTTGATACTATACTGAACCCCCCAAAATATATGGAGTGTGTGTGTGGAGGGTGGGTGGGGGATGTGGCTTTCGTTTACTGAGAAGCACATCTTTCATGTTGCTATCCAATCTCTTATAGGGTCAGTCTAGTTGTGAGTGAGACTGTGGACGCTGGACTGCTTGGCGAGCACATTCTCCCAACACTACAGCATGCATGGCAAAATCTCCTTCTGCCACCACTTCCACAATCAGAGCCTTCAGGTCAGCAGGAGCAGGAGCAGCCAAGCTCCGCCCAGGGGTCTGGTGCCAATAATCAAGATGAAAGTATTAAATGTCCATCACCATCTCTCTTTGGCAAAGTCATACCTCAGAAAGCAGAGGTGTTTATTGCACTTATTAGCTGTGATTATATATCTAGACAAACAAGGCTGAAAAACACAAACTTACCCTTTTTTAACGGCAGGAGAGTGTCTGTTAAACTCGAGGAACCATATATGTCAGAGAAGCTATCTCAGGTCCCAGGAGGATTCACCCGGTTATCCAACTGGATTTCCCTAACGAGCATAAACTTCAATTCACTCAATGATATTGAAAGGCATTTGAGTGGAGACATTGATAGAACTCTTGCAATCCCTTGCATAAAGAGTGGAGTACCTGATGCTATTGTTTTGGCTTTTAATTTATACTTAAATGAGGATGACTACATCAGCACTAATCCAGAAACATGTTCTACCTTGTGGGAAAATGCGGTGTATCCAGTATTAGATTTACCAAAGGTTACTGCCGGTGAAGTGGTTGAAATCGAGCTCAACTGCAGTGGTATTATAAAGCTATCAGTATTATCTGAAAACAGAAATGAAGATGATTGTGTAAACCTCAGTGTTGAGACTCTCATGTTTCTAAACAGTCAATGCACAGTCAATGCATTTTTATCAGCTGCTAAGCAAGCAGAGGCCATCTTAAAAAATCAGTCGAAGTCCAGGACACCAGATCCATTTATTGTGTGCGATACTACACCCTTCCCAGTAGCTGGCCTTTCCTTGCGGTCAGAATTTCCCAACTGCAAGCTGTACGTCGAAGAGGAGAATGTCCAGAAAATGCTTAAAGAAATTGATATTGATGCTCATTTATGTGAAGATCTTGAGGATGAAGTTGACATCCTTTTCATCTGGCCTGTGACAAAAGAAGGCACTCTGAAAGACGGACTAATAAAGAAGCTCCTGATGTACAGGTAAGATATATTTAAACAATATTATTTTTAGTACTACACTCCATCATAAGTTTTTGATTAGTGGAAATAGTTTTAAATTTGGCTTAAGCTCTATCTTTTTATTTTATTTATTTTTTCTCTCTCTCTTTTGTTGTAGATTAATGATGGCTGAAACTTGTTATGTCTTCCCACAAACACTGGAACTTGTAATAGGTCTCATCAACTCACCAGCACTAGGATCTATGACAAGAGTGGATGACTCCAACACATGTGGTGTTAAGATAGCAGACGTCTTCAATATTGTCAAGGTAAGTTAGCCGTGAACAGCATGTTTATGTACTAGTATAAAGATAACATAGAATATACACTATAACTGCGGGACTTACTTCCATCGATGTTGAACTTTTTATTGATTCGGGAATATATCATCGATATATATTCGTTTAGAAGTACCTGATATATGAAGTTAGGATTAAGAAAAGAAAATTTTCTGCTCTTTCATGTACATGTTGACTTAAATTATCACTACTGATGATCATATTTCCATAAAATGATGTAGTGGATTTATGATAAGAAGCACTCAGCTGTGGTCAGAAAACTAATAACCAGTATTAGCTTTTGTGTTTATACATGGAAGGGGAAAAAAGCTTGTCATGTGAGAGACAAGTAAAAGTTTCAACAATAACACAGGTTCAATAAAAGTTCCACTATAGGTCAGGCTCCCTTCCAAGTTATTATTATTGTGTGTACATATAGTGAATATAGCACAATTTATCTCTTTAGAGTTCTGTGCAACTTTTACTTCAACACATGTGGGAATATTATGTGAGAGACAAGTAAAGCTCCAACAAATACTATAGTTCAACAAAAGTTCCTTTGTGGATTAGAAGCTTTTTCAAGTTATATTATTGTGTGTGCAAGCACGCAATACAACACAGTTGCTTCCTTTATAATTCTATGTATCTTTAACTTAAACACATCTAGGAATATTCCTCCTTGTTTACTGCCATAAGGTTACTTGGGTTAAGTATCATGTTTATATTAACCCACACAGGACGGGTGGTACAGCATGTGTACTGCGCATTCAAAAGCCCAGTGGCCGGGCGGCACTGTATTGTGCCAGCCATTCAATTGATTTAGGCCTAATAATTCGAACGCCCCGGCATTTGGACATTCAAGGCTAGAATTCCCCCGTCGGGGATGGGTTAAAAGTGAAGTGTTACTTTTTGTGAAACCTGAAAGTTTTTTCTGAATTGCCAGAAGAGCTATTTAAGGAGGTAAAACACTATTGGTAAGAGTATACATGCAGTTGAATTAATTATTTTGCTTTTCTGGTATAGAGCTTTACATAAACACTTTCATGTTTCAATAGGTTAGCATTGGAATGGAAGATATGCAGTATTTATTAAAGAAAAATATCTTTGCAATCATAATAATCAACTTACCTACTATTGTTGTTGTTTTTAATGAACAGGTTTTTGATAGCATCCTTTGTATAACCATTCAGAATTTTAGCACAGACGAAAACAACAGTGGAGCTTTATTTGTCACTACGCAAGACATGATATCAGCTGATTTTCAAGAACAAATACGTTGTGGGTTTGGGATCAGGTCAAGTAAAGAAAATGTTTATAGTAACATACAAAAAATTATTAGGGTTGGTGCATGTGTTTTTCTTTCTTTCTTTCTCTCTTTTTTTCTTTTCTTTTTCTATTCTTTAAGCAATAGCAGTCCACTTTAAGCTCTTTTTTTTTTTTTTTTTTTTTTTTTAGAATTTACCTCAGAATCTTTTTTTTTTCTTTCTTTCTTTCTTTCTTTCTTTTTTCCTTTTTTAATCTTTAGTATGTTCCAGTTACTTGGGTAACAGGAAACTCAACATTGTTTTTCACGTAATCATAATCAGTTATCCTTGGATATTGACAGCAGCTGTAATGTGATTTCATGCAGTGCTGAAATAATATCAAGCGATGGTCAAAATCCCTGTCAAGTATTACAATATCCATAACCAGAGGAACTCCTGCAAGCAAATAAATATCTAGTTAACCTGCTTTTTCTCTAAACCTCTCTGCGACGGTCATGTCTCATCGGGTCGGATTAGTTTTGTACTGAATTTTTCCTTAAGTTGAAATTACAAGCTATTCATTCCTTCAGTTTTGATGGCCTATCATACCGAATGCTAATTGGGTTATCATTTTGCTCTTAGATCATACCATAAGTCTAGGAAATAAAGGAAAACAATCATCTTAACCCTCTCTGGACATGTGGTACACTATGGTACCGCTCATTCAAGGGCCCGGGTGGCACCATATGGTGCCAGTCATTTTATTGATTTAGGCCTAAGCGTTCGAGAGCCCCGGCATTGTAACATGCAATCGTGAGTGGGTTAACGTACCAAGCCGAAGCTGAACATCTCCAAGGGGTTAATCCTTTGATTTTTTTCTTTGTTTTTATCATTAGAAATTCAACACTTCAAATTGCCATGTAGATATATGTTTAAGAAACCCACAGTCCTTTAAGTGTGATAGACAAAACCCGTTTTCTAGAATTATAACCATATTAACCCGTTGCCAACCAGGGGTTAGATTTGCTTACCCAGGCTCCAGGATGGGTTTTATTTCTGAGCGAGGCAGCTTCAGCTACATACTTTGATTTTTCCCACTCCCTTTTAGTCACTCATTGTAGAGCTAGAGCAATTTTTGTTTTTTTTGTTTGTGTGTTTTACTGTTTTTAGAGACATATCTGTCATATCACAGGCTCTATCAATTCTGCAGTTGACTTAAATTGCAGTTCAGGGTCCACATCAACTAATTTTTTTTTCTTTATACTCAATGTGAGAGAAGTACTGCTGTTTTAGGGGAGGACAAAAAGCAACTTTATTTTTTTGTATTTGTGTGCTGTCACAAACGAACACGAAACTTATAACCATCCAAAATGAAGATAACATGAAGAGGTAGGGAAGAGGAAGGAAACTTGTGCTTTTGACAGTGAATGCCACAATAAAAGGTATCCTTACTGGCACAGGGGCACATTGTAGGCATTGGGCATGGTTTGAGTCACCTTCCTCCTCTCGTTCTGCCTGCACAATTTTCCTCTGCAGGAGGTCGGGAACTTGCAACGTGCCAACGCTCTATAGAGATAGTGCTTGGTAGAGACCGTAGATGGGTGTCATTCAAGGCTCTCTCTCCTGCTGGTGCTAGAAGAAAGTGGTGCCATCTAGGATTTGGATGCAAGTTGAAACCCATTTTGCTTAATATTACGGCAGTTATAATAATTATGACTGCAATTGTTAACATTACTCACTCATAGCACAATAAAATAACATAGTGATCTAAAATCCCTGAACATCATGACGCCCATCATCAGGCCAGACCTCCTGCATCATGTATGACGAAAAAACACCCGTTGTTAACAGGTTAAACATGTAGGCTGAATGAAAATAGTCTCCTGTGAAATCAAGCTTATTTTCTTTCATTGATATCTATAATGAAATTATCCATACTAAACCATATCAATAACTTGAAAGTAAAAAGAGTAGTGTTTATCTTTGCTGTTCTTTGTCTAGTGATTTTGGGGTACAGTAAGAGTGTATAGATATTTGTCAGCTCTTTAGAAAGAACTGTGAGCTGGAACACTTATTCGTAGTAAGAAAATGTAAAAAACAAAGGGAAAAAAACATATTTATTTATTCATATATATATATATATATATATATATATATATATATATATATATATATATATATATATATATATATATATATATATATATATAATCTTTTTTTAATTATTAATTATCATTTAATTATGATTGAGATTATATTGACAAAAGTGAAAAGAAGCATGGTGGGGGGGAGGGGGGGGTCCAAGTTGTACAAATTAAATGTAAATTATTATTAATTTTAGTTAAGGTTATAAAAAACAATTTAGTTACGTTTTCTTTTAATAGAAAAGGGAAATATGGTAAATACTGAAATACAGAATATTACACTAATTTACAGGTACACTTAATTACAGGTACTCATAGAATTACAAGTATGTAATCAAATTATATGTACACAAGTAGTCATAGGTACATTTAGTTAACAGTGTATAAAAACACACACATGTACATAGATGGACAGGTTTATTTATAGCCATCCATAATTACGGTATAACTATAATTACTCACAACACTTCGTCACATATTGTTATATACACTTGGAAATGTCCCTACAACCACTCGAGTACATATAATTTTTGGTACATTAAGAATTTAACTGAACATATTTGCCGTCATACCCTGACATGATATACCTGCGTTCATTTCTCTTCCTTCGCAAAGTGAATTATGGATCGTCTTTTGTCTTTGGTATCTGAGAAATTTTGGAGGGACACAAAAAAAAAAAAAAAAAGTTCCATTCTGCCTCAACGATAAGCAACAGCGCATAATTATTCACAGAGTTCCTAAACCAGTTCAAAGCACCGTCTTCAGGTCGTGATGATAATCTGCAGATGATGAGGGAGCCTTAATGGTTTGTGTGAGGGTGTGTGTGTCATGAAGATTGTTATTATAACTATTATCATCATCATTATTATAATTATCACTCGAGGCAAACTATGACCCAACTGTCATTAGTGTCCGCTGAGTTTGGCCGTTTCCTGACGTATCACATTGATGAGATCCAGGTTGATGAGGAAGATGAATCGGAGAGATGCTATTTCCACCACCGAATTGTTGTTGAGTTTCGTCTTGTTCCCGGCCAGTACTGGTTTGCCGTCTACGTAGATGGGTCTCTTGCCCTCGTTGGCTATTAGGAAGTCGCCCGTGTTCCGTAGCTTGATTATGCCCTAGAGATGAGAGCATAATGTAAAATCTGGAGGTGATTTTAGTTTGTTTTTTTATTTTCTGTCTTTCTTTCTTTTTCAACAATTAAACAATAATGAGGAATGAAAAGACAGTATCATTAATGTATCTAACTTACATAATTGTACTGAAGCATTTATTATTATTGAAATAACTTAAGCAAGCATAAAAGAAAGTAAGGTTATTTAGGTTATATGAATAATAATGAAAAAATATACATATAAATAAAACACTGAAATTTATTAAACAATATAAAAATGATAACTCTTTTCTTTCTCTCTTTCTTATGCCTCTTACCATCTAAAAGAAAGCGTTTTTAAAAAGTAGTACAACTTATGCATGTCACTAAAACCCACACTCTCAAAAATAATCAACTATATATGAGATTCCCAAAAAAAAAAAAAAAAAAAAAAAAAAAAAAAGAATACCTGTCTGCGAGATATTTTCCATGCTGGGCCCTCAAGAGATAAGTCCACATCTACATTCACTCCTGCAGCCTTGCGACCAAGGGTGATCTCTCGTGACCTCATTAAATATCTGTTGGGTAAAATTAGTCATTATCAACTGCTTCTACTAGAATCCCTATATACAACAAGCACTGTAATACTAACAAGATCTATGCAACAGTATAAAATTACATAATTTGAATATTCATATATCAAAAAAAGGTCTTTTACAATAATATGCAGAAGAAAATTAAATTCTTTGAATAGCTTGAATGTATATTGAAATTTGAAATGTTAAGCTACATATTACTGCCTCTTTTTATTATGAAATTAGATGTTTTAATAGCCACATCAAAAAAAAAAGAAAAAATCATAAAAATTGGTGATTTTAACATATTGGTAAAAGTGTTACCAAACCACACACCTGACTAATCTGCCTCGCAAAACAGCAAGTGTCTGATTATCAAACTCGGGCGGAGAGATGCCCGTCACGGTGTCTACAAGAACTTGCCACTTAGAAACCTGGTCCTCCAATAACCGTATTTCTCTTTTGCTTCCTCTGCTGGCCACACCAAGCTCATGTTCTAAGAGATCATCACTACTTTCATACAGCTCAGAGTCATGGATCTGTTAAAGGAATGATGCAGTCAAATTACCTAAATTAAAATGAAAACCTGATCTTAACGCCACAGGTTGTATACAAAGGTCGTAACATGAATAATAATATTACTTTTTAATACCCAAATGTTGGCATTGAAACAAAAGTAACATGAGAAATGATAAATCTTGGTAAGAGCCATGAATGTTATCTACATACTTGCTGCTCAGCCTCTGAAAAGTCCTTGACAGGGCCATTTTTGTTGAGAGGAGGAACTGTCTGATCAGGCAAGAGGTGGTACTGCTTCAGGAGGTGCCAGTGCGCCATGAGGGCCTTTGCGGTACGAGCAGGGTAGAACACATTGGGATTCTCTTGTAGGAGTGTTT
>BOPN01008063.1:12500-20000 GCA_017312705.2 Penaeus japonicus | reverse complement strand
TGTTGTGGTTCATATACAAAAATACTGCGACATGTTTTCGTACTTGCGCCATTAGAAGATGGAATAATTTGCAAACACACATTAAGCTAATTTCTTTAATTAAAAGTACATATTAAGAAAAAAAAGTAAATAGAAAGAGAGTGAAAGGAGGGAGGGAGGCATAGGGTTAGCGCGATTGGTAGAGAGAGAGAGAGAGAGAGAGAGAGAGAGAGAGAGAGAGAGAGAGAGATTTATCCCAGTATTGACATTGAAAAAGAACCATCTATATATTAGCAGTAATAGTAGTATACAATAATCCCTGTGTATCTACTACAGTTTCTAATTATATGAACAGCCAGTATGCATGTGTGTGTGATTGCCATTTTTATAATCTATTAAATATTTTTTGTGGATAATCAAAATTTCACCTTTCCAGACCCAACATCACCTTGATGTACCCCTGGACGCCCTCCCACATTCTCTCATTATCCAAGAGCCTATCCCAGTCTTGAAACTTTCACTCACCACGGCTGACACTGAAGCTGCCGACCGCATGGAAGAGGCTAGGAGCAGCAGATCAGATAATATGCTCGTACTTGGAGGAGAGGTAGTCAGGTACACAACCGAAATCACAATTCCAGAAGCGTCCACCGTCACCGGCCTTCCCTACTGGTTTATCATGAGTGGGACCTCCTCGGGCACCCATCCGGAAACCACAGAGAGAGCAGCATCGGCCCTTCTCAATTCCAGCATCACTTTGTCCAGCAGAGGACCTGATTCTCCTTGTAACCAGAGTATACTGATGTTAGAAGAACCTCTAAGAGTGGAGGAAGAAAACAAACGTGTTGCTCTGAAGGTCAGTTGGAGAGAGGGAGTGTTTGGGGCCGATGTCCAGGTTATTTAAAAGCACAAGTAGTATTATGTTCAACCATTGCAGTTATTGAATTGTTTTATCAGTGAATGATCTGTGTATAGTTTGTGCATCGATGATCTTAAATGCTATTATCAAATATGCATTTATAGGTTAGGCAAATGTACAGACATTTCTTGATGACCAGTAATAGTTTTAGTTATTGCATTTAGGTTTATGTGTACATGCAATAAAACTTGTCTTGATCTTATGGATGTGTTACATAACCCAGAGGCTTCTATAGTAATGATCCAGCTATAGCCATTTTTTTTTATAGAAAGATCACTCTCATTTTCATGTTTTATTTGACTGTAAATTTAAAAAATGCAAATGAGATAATTTATACTAGTTCACACACAGCATAACTATACAGTCAAGTCCACAGACTCTTGCACAAAAAATGAAGTTAAAAAGGGCTACAACTTATCCAAAAGTTACTGTACTAAAACCAAACTCAAAACAGACCCATTGTATCATATTCTTTGATGCCAAATATGAACCCAATCCAACAATTATCTCAATCCGTGCTCTGAAACCAATTTTTTCTGGCATCAGAGTACATGGAACTGATTGTAGGTAACTAAGTTTTCTTTAAGTATATTAGTTCTAAAGTAAATTTTAAAATGAATTGCAGTTCACTTTGAAAGAAATTAGAGTAAGCTCTTTTGCTTTAAGCCGAAAGTTAGGATCCTATTTACCAAAATGAAACAAAAATTACCAGAACCATAGAAAAACAAAAAAATGTAAATGCCCATTGTTACGTATATATTATTAAAATCATGTTTAAAATCATGTATTTTTATAAGCATGTTTGAAGTACTTGGTCAAGTGTAAAAAATAAAACATTTAACTGTACTCTCACATTTATTCAATAAACATTACACTATTGCAGGTGAACTTACACAAGAGTCAGTATAAATTAATAGGTAAATAGTCAAATGCTAGAACTACCAGTATTTTAAAAGTTATAGAAAAATAGAATCTAGGAGTATCAAATTGTAATGATAATGGATATAAACCAACTTTTGTCCAAGGGAGCGTCCTATTTTCAATAAATTACACCTTCAACATTCCCCAAGTCTCTCAAGCTAATAAGCTAATAAATAAACATGGACCACTCAGTTTCCATTCACAACAGTATCTTGATCATCTTTATGAAAAAATGTTTGTCATCACATCATCTACAACATCAACAGATACCCAACTCTAATCACCGCATCGTGGTTCACTAGCCCTATTACCGATGTTAAAGCTTCGACGAATTCAAAACCACAACGTTCTTCACACTTTCGTCCTAAACCTTTTGAGACCCTTTTTGGTGAATTTACCACCCTTCTTTGTGTCTTCCTGTTCCGGGGGCTTCATGCAGTGGTGAAGGCTGGAGTAGAGAGCCTGAGCATTGCGACTGTTACTGAGGATCTCCGTCAGTTCTTCCTTAGAGAGGGACAGTAACTCTGATAGATCCGAGACCTTATTCAATATAGAGTAGATGTTCTTTGTTGTTATTCCTGGTAGTTTTGATATGAAGTCCTGAAATTAAATAAGTTTCATTAAATTACATGTATGCATGTATATATATATATATATATATATATATATTATATATATATATATATATATATATTATATATATATATATATATATATATATATATATATATATATATATATATATATAGATATATTTGTCACCGAATACATTTGTACTATGAATGTGTAGCATTACAATGTTCATAAAGAATTCATACATTCAACATTACTTCTCACAAACATAATATAAATAATTATAAAGTGTTCTCAACACATGGTTCCAAGATGTAAAACTTACTTTTATCTGAGGGTTAAACTTGTCAGAATCCGCTTCTGGATTGGTCTCAGCTGTGATGGCTTGAGCCTGTGCAATAACAGGTTCTTCCTTCCCCTCCTGAATGGAAGAGAGATTAGATTTTATTCCACCTATTCAAAACATGACAATTCTAGCACGTTGCACGTTCTTCAGTTCCCATCACTACGAAGTTTTATTCTTGTAAAGCATACCTTCAGCAACTGAAATATCTCGGCAGTAGCATAGGGCGACGGGCACCAAAGCAGTCGCAGATGAGGGAAGTGTAATGTCAGCAGCTGTAGTTTTGCAGCAACATCTTTGGCTGACGAAGATGCATCACTTGACAGAAAGAAGCGACCCTGTTGACGGGGAAGGAAGCAGATCGCTATTACCATGAGACGCAAATTCTGTTTCGATCATACAATTTCCTTCATTTCTAAGAAAAAAAATTTGATATATATAGTTCTTGTACACTATATTGAAATTAGGATATGCTGTATTGCATTATACTATACCAAATAACTTTACAGTATATTATACACTGATCCAAACTACAATAACAATGGCTGCAATTAGCTATGCCAAAATTGGTTATGTTAAACTGCAATGTACAAAAGTGCACTATCCTACTATTAATTTCATGATGTTTATTATACCAGTTACTTCCCAACAGACCCACCTGGAGGTGAAACGATTTATTCTGATCAAATTCAATTAGCAGGATGGGTTTCTTGTAATATCTTGTCATTGCCTGTGCTTGATTGTAAAGGCGACCGGAATTCAGGGACCCAATCAAATCACTCAGACTTTTCCGCTCTACACAAACGTCTGGAGTCAGGATGTAATCCCCAACCTGCAAAAAAAAAAAAAGGATTAAAGAAAAGGTAAATCATTAACACATTTTGCATAGATAGTGCTTTATTAACTTTTGTCTTTTAACCCACACAGGACGGGTGGTACAGTACTGTACCGCGCATTCAAAAGCCCAGTGGCCAGGCGGCACAGTATTGTGCCAGCCACTCAATTGATTTAGGCCTAATAATTCGAACGCCCCGGCATTTGGACATTCAAGGCTAGAATTCCCCCGTCGTGGATGGGTTAAAATGCGATTCATCACCTCATGGAGGATTTTCCTCTCATCAAGATCAGCCTTAAAGATTTTAGTCAAATAAATATTATAGCATTTGGCCAATCTCAAGCTATTCCATTACCAAGTTCTATCCATACTCCAGTAAATAAAATATGACTGAAATTAGCAATATACATATTTTCCAGTGACTGTCAATGGTACATTAAATCTAAAAGCCTACCTCTATTGTCACCGGGTCAATGTCGATTCCCCTCTTGTGGATCAGAGCAGGAAGTTCACTTCGGAACTCTCGCATGTCAACAATAACTCTCTGCGGGGCTTTCGGCTGCTCTTCAGCTTGTCCTCCTTTCCTCGAGTAAGTGTTCCCCGAAACGTCGATCTCATTGGCCTTCCGGGGGTCGCGGCTCAGGTCTGGATGGTCGCCGCTCTTGCCGTCATTGTACTCGGGGATGACCATCGTCTGCAGAGCGGCATTAGTGAGTAAAAAATGCTGTCCTTATTTTTCTTTCAGACTTGAATGACCACAGAATGAGATCACAAAATATAAAATTTATACTATTCTATTTTCTATCATTAAAGAGTAAGGAGTAAGTACAATTGATTTACTCACAGCTTTTTCATTAATGAGGTACTCAAATGCATCCTTTTCTCTTTTAATATTAGTGAGGTAAACTTGTTCTTCTGTGGTTCCTTTGTACAGCAAGAAATACACTCTTATCCTCTCTGTATGATTTGCCTGCCATACCTGAAAGAAAAATAGGAATCAATCTGTGATACAAAAATTACCCATGATGTGAGAAAAGAGCTTAAAGAAAATGCTATGCTTCCTGGTTAATCTCTTGAGTCAGTGGGAGGACACATTATTTACTCTGAGAAATTTGACACTAAGTCAAGAGAGAAGCAAAGTAGTAACAACACAGAAAGTCAGTTCAGAGAAAAGATGAGATATTTTAAGTGATATAAAAATGTTAAAATTTTTAATCTTTATTATGAATCATTAGGACACCTACAGCAAATCTGAAAACAAAGCTACTAAATAACTTTGTAAGAAACAAAATATGACCCTCTATTACAAAAAAAACAAAAAAAAGACTTCCATAAAATATTGTTGATGCTGTTTTATCCTAAGGAAAGAAAAGAGTAAATATCTCAGGCATATACCTATCTCATCTACAAATTCCTTAAATATCTGCAATGGCTAATATGAAACCTACAGACCAACAAAATCATCTGCACACAGACGATAACAAGACCACAGTACCTCAACCTGACGAATGAAAGTCAAGTCTGAATCATACATAATAATGTACTTCGGTTGAACTTCCTCTAGCAGCCGTGTCATCATGAAAGGGTCGCTGTTATCCTGGAAACATAAAATAGAATAAGACAATCGACAATCAAATGCACTTCTGTTCTGTAAATCACATGCATTATAAAAGGTCAACGTCAAATCCTTCCTTCTGGCATGTCCGCAGAGTGGAAGCTCCCTCACCCGCACAGACTGCACCATGATCAGTGGGGAGAGAAACCTTCTGTGGATCTCCTCCTGTTCCTCGCTAGCTTCCGCCTCAGCCGTATCCTGGCCGACAAACTCGTATTTCTTTGTGATTTGGGTCAGTGTCACTTCCTCCTTTGCCTCGGTGGCTGCCTTTGTTTTCTTGCCCTTTTTACCTTTGTCCTTTGGTTGAGCCATTTTATCCTTGTCCCTGAAGAGGTTCGGTGGTGGCTGAAGACCCATCTTGGCGCCAATGGTCCGGTAGAAGATGCGGCTAAGCACCACCTTGGCTCCATCTACCAAGTACTGCATCACGAAGGCATTAAGATTAGTTTGTTACTCTTCTCTGATATTGTAACTTACAGATTCAGCAATCAGCATCTTCATTTACAATAACATAGTGTATGAAAAGCTAAATCAAACAATTTTATATCACCTCCTTGACACAACCATATTTCAATAATCTGAGCTAAATTTTCCACTGACCTCTTTTAGCTGCTGTGCCGTTCGATCATCATGCGTCACAACAAGACATTTTTCCAAGTTCTTGCTCTCCTGCACTTCTTCTCGAATTTCCGCCAAAACCTCAGACAGCGCCAACCACTTTGGATTAACCTCCAAGTTTTGGTCTGCAAATCAAAGAATTCCTTGTCATAAAGATGAAAAAGTGCTCCATCATATAAAACCCCCCACAAATTTATGGATGTATTACATAAAATCAGGATTTTTGGAAATTGTCATTAAACATTTCTCTACATGACTTTTGCTTCTAAAGCCAATCTTGTTAAAAATTATTCTTAACTACCTTTGAATAAATGTAAAAGATATACCTATATATTCCCTTTTCTTTTTGTTTGCATTATCCTCCCTAACAGTTTTCTTTGTTGGGCTCGCACCACTGCCAAACACCCGTAGTTTTGCATTGACAAACAGGGTCTCTGCGGCCCCTAAAAACATCCAGCCAGAGCTCTGTATGGCTTTCTCCGTTGTCTTCAAAGAGTTTATGAGATTGTAGAAGGTCACGCAATCGTACTGGGTCAAGTACCTGGAAATATTTTTTAAAAACTGTGATTACAATGACAAGAGAATAAGTCATTCATATTCACATTTCAACCTAATATTCTTAACCACCGATGTTTGCACTAAAACATCCCATCCTAAAGTGAAAACCACACAAGAATCCTTTCCAATCAAACACTCAAAACGACAACCAACATACATTAGGACAGTTCTCATGACCTTCAGATCAGCAATTAGCATTTTCGTTCGAGCTGAGAGCTGATGCCAGATCGGTTCCAACTGTACTTTCAGAATCTTCTCAAAGGACTTGGATATCGCATTTTCTGGTGTGAATTCATCCGTGTCGATGGTACTGTTGGAGCGACGGAGTTCCTGTGAGAAAGCATGTCAAATAATTTCCATCCTTTTCTTTTCTTTGAATAAAATAAGATTTCCTCAAGACTTTAAAAGAGACTGGATAACTGGAATCATTACTTGGCAAAGTATGTAAAAGATTAGATTAAATCATACCTATTCGAGAGATAGAATTGTGGATCAAGGAGTCTAGACCTTTAATATCATAATCACACCAACTCACACACACAAAAAAATCAGAAATAAACAAACCTGAACAGTGTCAGTAATCAGATCTAACACAGCCATCTGGATTTGCTTAACTGGGGTGGTCATCTTTAGGTGCAGCTCGATTACCTCTGGCTGGGCAAATTCAAAATATATACAACTTGAAACAAAGCTTTATAAACATGGAAATAATATCCAAACTTAGTATTAATTTTTCATATCCTAAAATATTACACAACATGAAAAATTGTATATAAAAGGGACCATAGGTTAATAATACTTAGGGATAAAATGGAATGAATAAGACTGAATAGCTTCCACAACATAAGAGATGTAATTTAGCTCTGAAGACGGGGTAACCTGAAATGCGTAAATTACATCTCTTGTGTTGTGGGAACTATTCAGCCCTATTTATACCCTTTTATCCATTTGTTACAACGAACTTAATCGTACTTACTTTGCATCTCTCTAAACAAGCGTTAACGTCCATGTGAAATCTCGGCCAAAGGTACAACTTTTTGACAAAGAGATTCCGCATGACACGCTCCACATGGCAGAATCCTGCAGTGAATGACAAAGGGCTGCTACTCAGGCCCTTCACAAAGCCTGTCTGTTGATGT
>BOPN01008062.1:0-2500 GCA_017312705.2 Penaeus japonicus | reverse complement strand
GAAGGGGGACGGGGGGGGCGAGGAAGGAAGAGGTAGTGGTGATGGGAGGGAAAGAGATGGGGGAGAGGCGAGAGAGAGAGAGAGGGGGGGAGGGGTTGAAAGAAAGAGAAGGTAAGGGGGAGTGATGAGAGATAGAGAAAGATAGAGAGAGAGAAAGAGAGAGAGAGCGAGAGAGAGAGAGAGAGAGAGAGCGAGAGAGAGAGAGAGAGAGAGGATGGGAGGGGAAAGAGGGATATATATATATATATATATATATATATATATATATATATATATATATATATATATATAGAGAGAGAGAGAGAGAGAGAGAGAGAGAACGAGAGAGAGAGAGAGAGAACGCGAGAGAGAAAGAGAGAGAGAGAGAGGGAGGGAGGGAGGGAGGGAGAGAGAGAGAGATCATAGATAGAAAAACAGAAAAAAGAAAGAAAGAGCAAAGAGAGAAGAAAAGGCATACTCAAGTACAGATACTCTCACGCCATTTCACGATGATGCTTTACAACACAAAATTTGAATAATCGACATGAGCTTCGTGAGGAGACTCTGTTGACCAGTCGCACACACACACACACACATACACGCACACGGACACACACACACACGCATATACACACGCGGACACACTCCTCTGCACACAGGAAACAGAAGATGAAGGTAATTTTTTCTTAAAGAGGTGCGGACCTCGCCAAGAGAATTTGAGTGACGTCTGGTTGGGTCCTGAATATTAAAGAAAACGGGACCCACACAGCGAAGAGGGGGAGACTGAAGGATCTATAAAACCAATTGAGCGTGGCTTTCCTACCTTCGAGAGAGGTGAAGGTTGAGAGGGAAAAAAATATGAGCCGATACAAAAAATGGAGAGATATAGAAAGAAAAAAAATAAGGGGAGGGAGAGGGGGGGAGAAAGGGAAAGAGAGAATAGAAAGATAGAATAGAATAGACAGAGAGAGAGGGGGAGGGAGAAAGGAAAAGAGAGGTAGAGGGGAGAGAAAGAGATAGATATTAGAACAAAAAAAGAGAAATAAAGGGTTCAAGAAAAATGAAAAAGAGGCTTATGCTATTATACTCACTGTCCCTCTGAATGGTTTCAAATTCGATATCTAGCGTGTCTTTGATATCAGAATGATAAGCGAAATATAAGGTGATGATAACGGAAGGAATTTTGAACTAGAGAACTCTCAAATAAATATTGTACTTGCATATGCAATAGATGGATAGATATACAAATGAATATATAGACAGATAGATAGTCAAGCAGATAGATAGATCGATAGAAAGATATAATAAATAGACTTTACATGCAGCAGCTGGAGTTGACAATTCATTACTATGAAATTCATGTTATCTTTATTATGTATCTCTCTCTCTCTCTCTCTCTCTCTCTCTCTCTCTCTCTCTCTCTCTCTCTCTCTCTCTCTCTCTCTCTCTCTCTCTCTCTTTCTCTCTCTCTTTTTAGCTATCTATATATCTAGATATCTATCTGCTTTCTGGCTGTCTATCTATCTATCTAGCAAGCTATTTGTTTTTATTTCTCACTCATCTCTATTTCGCTGTTTATCTCTCTATCTGTCCCTATACTTGTCTATCCTTGTCTCTATATCTGGCTCTGTCTCTGTTTTTGTCTCTGTCTCTGGCTGTCTGTCTCTTTCTCTCTTTATGTCTGTTTCTGTTTCTCTTTTTCATTCTCTCTCTCTCTCTCTCTCTCTCTCTCTCTCTCTCTCTCTCTCTCTCTCTCTCTCTCTCTCTCTCTCTCTCTCTCTCTCTCTCTTTCTCTCTCTCTCTCTCTCTCTCTCTCTCTCTCTCTCTCTCTCTCTCTCTCTCTTTCTCTCTCTCTTTCTCTCTTTCTCTCTCTCTCTCTCTCTCTCTCTCTCTCTCTCTCTCTCTCTCTCTCTCTCTCTCTCTCTCTCTCTTTCTCTCTCTCTCTCTCTCTCTCTCTCTCTCTCTCTCTCTCTCTCTCTCTCTCTCTCTCTCTCTTTCTCTCTCTCTTTCTCTCTCTCTCTTTCTCTCTCTCTCAACAATATTATTCGACAAACATATATGAAAATATATGTGTATAATATCTCATGCATTTCTCATTGATATTTTTTGCAAGTTGTACTATATATAACTATCTAATGTATATCTAAAATATGTATTGCTAGTTCCACCAATCCTCTAAGATATTTGCATTTGTTCACTTTTTCATTCTTTGACTTCAAGGGCAAAAATATGAATCAGCTGCTGAAAAGACATTGCTTAAAACCAATAAATACATGTATGTCAAAACTATGACTGCTTGATCAAATACGTTTTGTCATTAATCTATCTTTCTTTGCAGGTAAGGGGAACCGGAATCAAGCTAGGGCTGCCATTAACCTTCTGGCAGGAAACAGGCGCGTGAGTAAAAGTCACAAAGGCTTTATAACTTATGCATTTTAAGACTGAACGGTTGTATATGTATGTATATATATACATATATATATATAATTATCTATGTATATATAATATTACATACACATAT
>BOPN01008061.1:35000-37500 GCA_017312705.2 Penaeus japonicus | reverse complement strand
AGAGAGAGAGAGAGAGAGAGAGAGAGAGAGAGAGAGAGAGAGAGAGAGAGAAAGAGGGAGAGAGAGAGAGAGAGAGGGAGAGAGAGAGAGAGAGAGAGAGAGAGAGAGGGGTTGGGGGGAGCGAAAGAAAGAGAGAGAGGGAGAGAGAGAGAGAGAGAGAGAGAGAGAGAGAGAGAGAGAGAGAGAGAGAGATGAGAGATAGGCAGATAAAGATGAGGCAGAACGAGAATAAGTAAGAGACAGAGCCACAAGAGAGAGAAAGAGGCAAAAGCAAACAGGAAAGTCTGACAGAAGCGAAAAGAGAGAAAAACTGAAAAAAAGGTGACAGACGGGGCAGAAAGAGAAGATAATAAGAGAGGGAGAGAGAAAGAGAGGAGGATGGGCTAATAAGTACCTCAGTCCCATCTCTCCCTATTCCATCCTCGCTGCGTCAGTAGAATACATAGACTCAAGACCCCCTCCCCCCCCGCCTCACCTCCTCTCCCACACCCCTCTCTTTTCTCCCCCTCCCACTCTCCTCTTTTCTCCCCCCCCCCTATCGTCCCTCTCCCATACTTCTCTCACCCCTTCCTCCCGTTCCCACACCCCTCTCTATGCCCCAACACACCCTTCCTTTTTCTCCCCCACCCCCACCCCCGCCCCCATCCCCATCCACAACCCACAACCGCCTCCCTTTCCTCCCATCTACTGCAGATGGCGGACGCATACTGACCCGCTGAGCTTATGTTATATTGGTAATGTCGAGATATTTATTTTCTCCTATCTCATGCCTTTTAATGCCACATGCCATGCCGTAGCTCCGTCGCTTACCAGAATATGTTACGTAGAACAGCTGTTCGTCTACCCTCCACTATATACACGTGTTACGTTCGATCTTACCCTGTGCTGACACATGTTCGATACTCGGTAGGGTATCTTCTACCGCTACATAGCATGCTGGATCTTCTCTTTGCTGATTCATTGATACATAGTATGTTGGACCTTGTCTTGCATTTTTAACCTTTTTTTGCACCACGTTATGCTGCCTTCTATATCATAAGTTTAGCTTAACTTTTTTTCCTTCAACTGTGCATTATGTTGCCTCTCTTTCTGTGACCCTATGTTGCCGCATTTTATGTTGCCTTTCCTCTATCACTAAATATTGTGTTGTCTCTTCTCTTCTGCTACCACAAGTCTCTTGTCTTCAACCACATAGTATGTGTCATTCCTTCTCTAGCACCAAATACAACGCTGTCTCACTTTTTCTGTGTTGTGTTTACTCTCCTCTTCTTCCACCACATAGTATGTCACTTCTCCTATTTAATCGCCACATAGCACATTAACCCTACTATTGTCCACCACATATCACATAGAAATGTCTATTGTCTACCACCACATAACACATTGACCCTGCTATTGCCCACCACCACATAGGACGTCGAACTACATGTTTATAACTACCGCATATCACATAGAACTATCTTTTATGTACCACCACATATCAAGTCAACATCCTCTTCAAGCTTCACACACCGATGTTGCTCCCCTGCGCTCTAGCACTAAGAGGCTCATGCTAGTTCATTGCAATAATTCTTCCACCCAATCGTACCCTGCCAACAATTAGCCAGGACTTCAGCTAAATTTGTGCTGCCTGCATGTTGATCCTTCTTGACGTCACTGCAACATTTGCAACGTTTCAGGGGAAATTTACGTAAGCTTACCTCATGCGTATATATATGATGTAGGATTTTTTTGTTGTTTTATTTGTGTATGTTGGTATTTGGTACTATGGTGTTACTTTGATTTAGCATTATCAATTTATTTCGATTTGCTAATATTGATTAACTTAAATTAGCCATCTTTTTTATTGGAAAGTATTTGGCATTTCGTTTTTATGTGTTGTTTTTTTTATACATTTATTTTGATAATAGCAGTAATGGTGATAATGATCATAATATAATATCAATATTAATAATGATAACAACAACAATAACAATAACAATAGTAATAATAGTAATGATAATGATATTATCAATAACAATAACGATAATAGTAATTATGATAATTATGATAAAAACAACAGTAAAAGCAATTAGAATAAACATCATTATCTTTATTATTATCATTATCATTAATATTAACATTATTTTGTATTTTCATTATCACCCTTATTATCTTTATGATTATCAGTCTCATTACTATTACTATCATTATATATTTTTTAAATATCAAAATCATTATTATCATTATCACCATTATTATTATCATCAAATGTGATTATACTCATTCTCATTCTCATTACCATTATCATTATTATCATCACCACCCTCACCATCATCCATTCTATTGCCATCATTATTACTGATTTATCTGGTATTCAGCCACTCCATTCATTCATTTTTTACATGTTGGTATTTGTGAAGGGATGTTATTCAAAGCGGATGTACAGCCAGAGCCGCTAGACTCATTGTTCGTTGTCATGTTAGTTGTCAGTCAGTCTGTTGTTGTCAGATGTTGTCAG
>BOPN01008061.1:25000-27500 GCA_017312705.2 Penaeus japonicus | reverse complement strand
ATACATACATACATATATATATATATATATATATATATATATATATATATATATATATATATATATATATATATATATAATCAGCCAAACTTTCGTGTCTTATATAATATATATATATATATATATATATATATATATATATATATATATATATATATATATATATATATATATATATATATAAATATGTATACACACACACACACACACACACACACACACACACATATATATATATATATATATATATATATATATATATATATATATATATATATATATAAATATGTATACACACACACACACACACACACACACACACACACACATATATATATATATATATATATATATATATATATATATATATATATATTTATTTATATATATATATATATACATATATATACATATATATATAAATATATATATATATATATATATATATCTCTCTATCTATTTACCTATCTATCTATATACAGAGGGAGAGAGGTAGAAGGAGGAAGAGAGAGAGAGGGAGAGAGAGAGAGAGAGAGAGAGAGAGAGAGAGAGAGAGAGTAACATAAAGAAAGAAAGAGAAAAAAGGAGAAGATAAGAAAAAACGAAGAAACGAAGAAGGAGAGAAATCTAGACCAAAAAGACCATTCATATCAGAGTTCAACAGGTGTGCCGGCACGAACATAAACCTAGCTGGTGCTGTAGGCCCTATCATTAATCACGCATAGAAGGAAGGGGGAAGGGAGGGATAAAGCAGCGGGTAAAGAGAAGAAAGAAGAGGTAAAGGTGAAGGAAGAAAGGAAGGAGCTAAAGAATTAGAAAGATGGAAAGGGAAGTAAGGCGATGCAAAGGAGGAAGAGAAGAGGGGAGGTATGAAAGGGAATAATAGAAAGGGAGAAAAGAATAACAAAGATACAAATAGAGGAAGGTGGAACTAGATAAAGACGAAATGAAAATAAGATGACAGATAAGAGAAAGCCAAATGGGAAGATAAGTAGGAGAGAATGAGAGGAGACGAAATGAGAAGGAAGAGGTAGACTTTACAAATATAGAAAAATAAAAGAATAAAGCAAATAGACAATATAAAATAACAATAAAAAAAATACAATTTGAAAAAAAATAATAATTTGATAAAGTGAATCTCAGTAGAAAACAAAAGAAGGATAAAAATGGATGAAATAACTAAAGATAGATAAAACCCTTACACAGACAAAGCGCAATAAAAAAAAAAAGAACAAGAGAACACCAGATACCAAAAAAAAAATAATAATAATAATCTCACACACTTTATACAGAGCAAAGAATAAAACCACAGCGGATAAAACGCAGACAAAGCAAACTTCGGGTAAAAAGGCCAAGAACAATGAAAAGAAGCAAAGGAGGGAGGGAGAGAGATAGAGAGGGATAATAGCCCGATGCGGTAGTTAGGAAGTATTGAAAAGGGATATTTCTCAAAAGCGGCGAAACGACTATTGGGTCACTTGTGTAAAGGGTATAGGATAAGAGAGAAGGGAGGGAGAGAAAGGGATATAAAGGAGTTAAAGGAAGGGGGAGGGAGGGAGAGAAAGGGATATAAAGGAGTTAAAGGAAGGGGAGGGAGGGAGAGAAGAAGGGAGGGAGGGAAGGAGGGAGAGAGTTAGAAGAAAGGAGAGGGAGGGAGGAGGGGAGTTAGAGGAAGGGAGAGAGAAAATGGTTGAAAGAGGGAGAGGTATGGAGGGAAAGAGAGAGAGAGAGAAAGAGTGAGAGAGAGAGAGAGAGAGAGGGAGAGAGAGAGAGAGATAAACATAGAACGAAAAGAACAACAACAGCAACATCAGCAATGATGTTAATCACGATTCAAACAGCGACGATTTGCAACCAACACAATAATGAGGAAGATATTAATAGGAATGAAACTGGCGACGCTTATTATAAATTGGATAACAGGATGTAATGATTGCGGAACTCTCTTTTTCTCAATCTCTTTCTTTCTTTCTTTCTTTCTTTCTTTCTTTCTCTCTCTCTCTCTCTCTATCTCTCTCTCTCTTTCTCTCTTCTGTCTTTCTCTATCAGTCTATTTATTAATCTGTCCATTTATGTGTCTATCTATCAATAAATCCCTAGTTTTTTTAAATAGTTACACATCTCGCATTCTCCCTCTATCTATCAATCTATTTCTCTATCTATCTATCTTTTTATCTATCTATCTCTCCATTCATCTTCAAAAGAAACATCCACCGAGCGCCCCAATCTCCGCATCGCCCCTCACCCCCCCCCCCCAAATTTGACGCCCTCCTCCCCCCTTCCCCCTCTACTACCCTCCTCCCCCCCTCTCCCTCTCTACACCCCATCCTTACCCCCTCCCTCCTCACCCCCTACATCTACCCTCCCTCCTCACCCCCTACCCCTATCTTCTACCCCTCTACCCCCCTGTCTTCACCCCCTCTTCCCCTAACCCCCTTCCCTCCTCCCCTTCCCCCCTCCACGCCGCCCCGCCGCTGTCCTTCCTTTGGCGCCGCGAGCG
>BOPN01008061.1:17500-20000 GCA_017312705.2 Penaeus japonicus | reverse complement strand
AGAGGTAAGAGAGAGAAGGAGAAAGAGAGAGAGAAATAAATAAATAAAGAGAAAGAGAGATAGAGAGAAGGAGAAAGAGAGAGAAAGAGAGAGAGACAAAGACAGACAGACAGAGAGAGAGAGAGAGAGAGAGAGAGAGAGAGAGAGAGAGAGAGAGAGAGAGAGAGAGAGAGAGAGAGAGAGAGAGAGAGAAGGAGAGAGAGAAAGAGGGGGAGAGAAAGAGAGAAGGGGAGTGGAAGAGGAGATAGAAAGAGAGAGAGGTCAGAGAGAGAGAGAGAGAGAGAGAGAGAGAGAGAGAGAGAGAGAGAGAGAGAGAGGAGAGAGAGAGACAGAGGAGAGAGAGAGAAAGAGAGAGAGAGACAGAGGATAGAGAGCGAAAGAGAGAGAGAGAAAGAGACCCATCTAGAAATACACAGCCAACCAAACGTACACACAAACCAGAAATGACAAATCAGCAAGCGTGGTCTCCATCTCTCGCCTATGAGATAAAATCACATTCCTTGACCAAGAATTGTGCATTACACAAGCTTATATTCCTCATTGACCCAAGCATTCACTATTACCCTCATATTACGCCTATCGAGTTGGGGCGGAAACACGAATCCTCTAAGGGATGCAGCTGTCTCTTCCTTAGACGATATCTTCATGTTATTCATCCCGGTGTCAAAGGCTCGGTTTCTTCTCGCCTTCTTTTCTTCGTGAACGTGATTCTCTACCTATTCATTATCTTAATTGTCATTTTCTATGTCTTTGCCTTCTGCCGAAATTGAAAGAAAGCAAGACTTCAGATGGTAGTATATACACACACGCGCACACACACACACACACACACACACACACACACACACATGTATATATATATATATATATATATATATATATATATATATATAGAGAGAGAGAGAGATAGATAGATAGATAGATAGATAGATAGAATAGATACATTTTGTTAAAGCTTCAATATGTCCTTTTCGCCCCGCTCCCCTACCTCCCTCTTTTTTAAAATCTCGGCGAATCAGAACCTTTATCATTCTCCTCCTCTTTCTCCCTTATTTCCATACTTTCTTATCTTCCCCTTAGCGATCATCCGTTCTCCTTTTTCTCTTCCGTCCCGATCTCTTCCAATAACAATGAGAAGGAAGAAGAAAACTCTAAAGCATATCTTAGTAACATTTTCAGCAACAACAAAGAAAATAAATAATTTTTTCCATTATATATTTTTTTTTTTACAAAACAACAACAGAAACCAAAATTACATTTCTCAAACAACAACGCCAACCAAAAACAAACAAACAAACAAACAAACAAGGAAAACAAAAACACACAGACACACACACACAAAAAAAAAATTCTTCATACAAGAAAAAAAAAAAAAAACTCTACACATATATCCAAATACACATATTTCCTTTTCCCTTCCCGGCATCAAAGTCTCAATGCCGTCCCCTCGTTAAAATGCCCTCTCGGTGACGCCTGCATCCATTCACCCTTTTTCGAGACGCGGAATATTACGGGAAGCGCCGACCTAATGCGGGCGGTGTAACATTTCTCAGACTTAATGAGCGGGGAGAGGAAAGGGTGGGCGTAGGAGGGGGTGGGGGTGGGGGTGGGGGGAGGTAGGAGGCCGAGGAGGGGTGCTTGGGGGGAGGTAGGAGGGTGAGGAGTGGGGGTGGCGGTGGGGGTGGCGGTAGGGATGGGGGTGGGGGAGGCAGGAGGGTGGGAGGCAGGAGGGTGAGGAGGGGTGCTTGGAGGTGGGGGAGGAGGGTGAGGAGTGGCGGTGGGGATGGGGGTGGCGGAGGTAGAAGGGTGAGGATAGGTGCGTGGGGGTAGGAGGGTGAGGAGGGGGGGTAGGAGGGTGAGGAGTGGGGGTAGGAGGGTGAGGAGTGGGGGTAGGAGGGTGAGGAGTGGGGGTAGGAGGGTGAGGAGGGGGGGTAGGAGGGTGAGGGGAGGGGGGGTAGGGAGGGTGAGGGAGTGGGGGGTGGGAGGGTGAGGAGTGGGGGTAGGGAGGGTGGGAGGGGAGTAGGGGTAGGAGGGGTTAGGGAGTAGGGGTAGGAGGGTGAGGAGGGGGTAGTAGGGTGAGGAGTGGGGGTAGGAGGGTGAGGAGTGGGGGTAGGAGGGTGAGGAGTGGGGGTAGGAGGGTGAGGAGTGGGGGTAGGAGGGTGAGGAGTGGGGGTAGGAGGGTGAGGAGTGGGGGTAGGAGGGTGAGGAGTGGGGGTAGGAGGGTGGGAGGAGGGGGGTATGAGGGTGAGGAGTGGGGGTATGAGGGTGAGGAGTGGGGGTAGGAGGGTGAGGGAGTGGGGGTAGGGAGGGTGAGGAGTGTGGGAGTAGGAGTGGGGTGAGGAGTGGGGGTAGGGAGGGTGAGGGAGGGGGTAGGAGGGTGAGGAGTAGGGGTAGGAGGGTGAGGGGAGGGGGTAGGGAGGGTGAGGAGGGGGGTAGGAGGGTGAGGAGGGGGTAGGAGGGTGAGGAGGGGGTGGTGGGAGGGTGAGGAGTGGGGGGGTAG
>BOPN01008061.1:0-5000 GCA_017312705.2 Penaeus japonicus | reverse complement strand
ATAAAGAAGAGGCGGAGGAGGAGCAAAGAGGAGGGAACAGAGGAGAAGAAGAGGAAGGAGGAGGATAAGGAAGAGGGGGAGGAGGAGCTAAGAGAACAAGAGGAAGGAGGAGGATAAAGAAGAGGCGGAGGAGGAGCAAAGAGGAGGGAACAGAGGAGAAGAAGAGGAAGGAGGAGGATAAGGAAGAGGGGGAGGAGGAGCTAAGAGAACAAGAGGAAGGAGGAGGATAAAGAAGAGGCGGAGGAGGAGCAAAGAGGAGGGAACAGAGGAGAAGAAGAGGAAGGAGGAGGATAAGGAAGAGGGGGAGGAGGAGCTAAGAGAACAAGAGGAAGGAGGAGGATAAAGAAGAGGCGGAGGAGGAGCAAAGAGGAGGGAACAGAGGAGAAGAAGAGGAAGGAGGAGGATAAGGAAGAGGGGGAGGAGGAGCTAAGAGAACAAGAGGAAGGAGGAGGATAAAGAAGAGGCGGAGGAGGAGCAAAGAGGAGGGAACAGAGGAGAAGAAGAGGAAGGAGGAGGATAAGGAAGAGGGGGAGGAGGAGCTAAGAGAACAAGAGGAAGGAGGAGGATAAAGAAGAGGCGGAGGAGGAGCAAAGAGGAGGGAACAGAGGAGAAGAAGAGGAAGGAGGAGGATAAGGAAGAGGGGGAGGAGGAGCTAAGAGAACAAGAGGAAGGAGGAGGATAAAGAAGAGGCGGAGGAGGAGCAAAGAGGAGGGAACAGAGGAGAAGAAGAGGAAGGAGGAGGATAAGGAAGAGGGGGAGGAGGAGCTAAGAGAACAAGAGGAAGGAGGAGGATAAAGAAGAGGCGGAGGAGGAGCAAAGAGGAGGGAACAGAGGAGAAGAAGAGGAAGGAGGAGGATAAGGAAGAGGGGGAGGAGGAGCTAAGAGAACAAGAGGAAGGAGGAGGATAAAGAAGAGGCGGAGGAGGAGCAAAGAGGAGGGAACAGAGGAGAAGAAGAGGAAGGAGGAGGATAAGGAAGAGGGGGAGGAGGAGCTAAGAGAACAAGAGGAAGGAGGAGGATAAAGAAGAGGCGGAGGAGGAGCAAAGAGGAGGGAACAGAGGAGAAGAAGAGGAAGGAGGAGGATAAGGAAGAGGGGGAGGAGGAGCTAAGAGAACAAGAGGAAGGAGGAGGATAAAGAAGAGGCGGAGGAGGAGCAAAGAGGAGGGAACAGAGGAGAAGAAGAGGAAGGAGGAGGATAAGGAAGAGGGGGAGGAGGAGCTAAGAGAACAAGAGGAAGGAGGAGGATAAAGAAGAGGCGGAGGAGGAGCAAAGAGGAGGGAACAGAGGAGAAGAAGAGGAAGGAGGAGGATAAGGAAGAGGGGGAGGAGGAGCTAAGAGAACAAGAGGAAGGAGGAGGATAAAGAAGAGGCGGAGGAGGAGCAAAGAGGAGGGAACAGAGGAGAAGAAGAGGAAGGAGGAGGATAAGGAAGAGGGGGAGGAGGAGCTAAGAGAACAAGAGGAAGGAGGAGGATAAAGAAGAGGCGGAGGAGGAGCAAAGAGGAGGGAACAGAGGAGAAGAAGAGGAAGGAGGAGGATAAGGAAGAGGGGGAGGAGGAGCTAAGAGAACAAGAGGAAGGAGGAGGATAAAGAAGAGGCGGAGGAGGAGCAAAGAGGAGGGAACAGAGGAGAAGAAGAGGAAGGAGGAGGATAAGGAAGAGGGGGAGGAGGAGCTAAGAGAACAAGAGGAAGGAGGAGGATAAAGAAGAGGCGGAGGAGGAGCAAAGAGGAGGGAACAGAGGAGAAGAAGAGGAAGGAGGAGGATAAGGAAGAGGGGGAGGAGGAGCTAAGAGAACAAGAGGAAGGAGGAGGATAAAGAAGAGGCGGAGGAGGAGCAAAGAGGAGGGAACAGAGGAGAAGAAGAGGAAGGAGGAGGATAAGGAAGAGGGGGAGGAGGAGCTAAGAGAACAAGAGGAAGGAGGAGGATAAAGAAGAGGCGGAGGAGGAGCAAAGAGGAGGGAACAGAGGAGAAGAAGAGGAAGGAGGAGGATAAGGAAGAGGGGGAGGAGGAGCTAAGAGAACAAGAGGAAGGAGGAGGATAAAGAAGAGGCGGAGGAGGAGCAAAGAGGAGGGAACAGAGGAGAAGAAGAGGAAGGAGGAGGATAAGGAAGAGGGGGAGGAGGAGCTAAGAGAACAAGAGGAAGGAGGAGGATAAAGAAGAGGCGGAGGAGGAGCAAAGAGGAGGGAACAGAGGAGAAGAAGAGGAAGGAGGAGGATAAGGAAGAGGGGGAGGAGGAGCTAAGAGAACAAGAGGAAGGAGGAGGATAAAGAAGAGGCGGAGGAGGAGCAAAGAGGAGGGAACAGAGGAGAAGAAGAGGAAGGAGGAGGATAAGGAAGAGGGGGAGGAGGAGCTAAGAGAACAAGAGGAAGGAGGAGGATAAAGAAGAGGCGGAGGAGGAGCAAAGAGGAGGGAACAGAGGAGAAGAAGAGGAAGGAGGAGGATAAGGAAGAGGGGGAGGAGGAGCTAAGAGAACAAGAGGAAGGAGGAGGATAAAGAAGAGGCGGAGGAGGAGCAAAGAGGAGGGAACAGAGGAGAAGAAGAGGAAGGAGGAGGATAAGGAAGAGGGGGAGGAGGAGCTAAGAGAACAAGAGGAAGGAGGAGGATAAAGAAGAGGCGGAGGAGGAGCAAAGAGGAGGGAACAGAGGAGAAGAAGAGGAAGGAGGAGGATAAGGAAGAGGGGGAGGAGGAGCTAAGAGAACAAGAGGAAGGAGGAGGATAAAGAAGAGGCGGAGGAGGAGCAAAGAGGAGGGAACAGAGGAGAAGAAGAGGAAGGAGGAGGATAAGGAAGAGGGGGAGGAGGAGCTAAGAGAACAAGAGGAAGGAGGAGGATAAAGAAGAGGCGGAGGAGGAGCAAAGAGGAGGGAACAGAGGAGAAGAAGAGGAAGGAGGAGGATAAGGAAGAGGGGGAGGAGGAGCTAAGAGAACAAGAGGAAGGAGGAGGATAAAGAAGAGGCGGAGGAGGAGCAAAGAGGAGGGAACAGAGGAGAAGAAGAGGAAGGAGGAGGATAAGGAAGAGGGGGAGGAGGAGCTAAGAGAACAAGAGGAAGGAGGAGGATAAAGAAGAGGCGGAGGAGGAGCAAAGAGGAGGGAACAGAGGAGAAGAAGAGGAAGGAGGAGGATAAGGAAGAGGGGGAGGAGGAGCTAAGAGAACAAGAGGAAGGAGGAGGATAAAGAAGAGGCGGAGGAGGAGCAAAGAGGAGGGAACAGAGGAGAAGAAGAGGAAGGAGGAGGATAAGGAAGAGGGGGAGGAGGAGCTAAGAGAACAAGAGGAAGGAGGAGGATAAAGAAGAGGCGGAGGAGGAGCAAAGAGGAGGGAACAGAGGAGAAGAAGAGGAAGGAGGAGGATAAGGAAGAGGGGGAGGAGGAGCTAAGAGAACAAGAGGAAGGAGGAGGATAAAGAAGAGGCGGAGGAGGAGCAAAGAGGAGGGAACAGAGGAGAAGAAGAGGAAGGAGGAGGATAAGGAAGAGGGGGAGGAGGAGCTAAGAGAACAAGAGGAAGGAGGAGGATAAAGAAGAGGCGGAGGAGGAGCAAAGAGGAGGGAACAGAGGAGAAGAAGAGGAAGGAGGAGGATAAGGAAGAGGGGGAGGAGGAGCTAAGAGAACAAGAGGAAGGAGGAGGATAAAGAAGAGGCGGAGGAGGAGCAAAGAGGAGGGAACAGAGGAGAAGAAGAGGAAGGAGGAGGATAAGGAAGAGGGGGAGGAGGAGCTAAGAGAACAAGAGGAAGGAGGAGGATAAAGAAGAGGCGGAGGAGGAGCAAAGAGGAGGGAACAGAGGAGAAGAAGAGGAAGGAGGAGGATAAGGAAGAGGGGGAGGAGGAGCTAAGAGAACAAGAGGAAGGAGGAGGATAAAGAAGAGGCGGAGGAGGAGCAAAGAGGAGGGAACAGAGGAGAAGAAGAGGAAGGAGGAGGATAAGGAAGAGGGGGAGGAGGAGCTAAGAGAACAAGAGGAAGGAGGAGGATAAAGAAGAGGCGGAGGAGGAGCAAAGAGGAGGGAACAGAGGAGAAGAAGAGGAAGGAGGAGGATAAGGAAGAGGGGGAGGAGGAGCTAAGAGAACAAGAGGAAGGAGGAGGATAAAGAAGAGGCGGAGGAGGAGCAAAGAGGAGGGAACAGAGGAGAAGAAGAGGAAGGAGGAGGATAAGGAAGAGGGGGAGGAGGAGCTAAGAGAACAAGAGGAAGGAGGAGGATAAAGAAGAGGCGGAGGAGGAGCAAAGAGGAGGGAACAGAGGAGAAGAAGAGGAAGGAGGAGGATAAGGAAGAGGGGGAGGAGGAGCTAAGAGAACAAGAGGAAGGAGGAGGATAAAGAAGAGGCGGAGGAGGAGCAAAGAGGAGGGAACAGAGGAGAAGAAGAGGAAGGAGGAGGATAAGGAAGAGGGGGAGGAGGAGCTAAGAGAACAAGAGGAAGGAGGAGGATAAAGAAGAGGCGGAGGAGGAGCAAAGAGGAGGGAACAGAGGAGAAGAAGAGGAAGGAGGAGGATAAGGAAGAGGGGGAGGAGGAGCTAAGAGAACAAGAGGAAGGAGGAGGATAAAGAAGAGGCGGAGGAGGAGCAAAGAGGAGGGAACAGAGGAGAAGAAGAGGAAGGAGGAGGATAAGGAAGAGGGGGAGGAGGAGCTAAGAGAACAAGAGGAAGGAGGAGGATAAAGAAGAGGCGGAGGAGGAGCAAAGAGGAGGGAACAGAGGAGAAGAAGAGGAAGGAGGAGGATAAGGAAGAGGGGGAGGAGGAGCTAAGAGAACAAGAGGAAGGAGGAGGATAAAGAAGAGGCGGAGGAGGAGCAAAGAGGAGGGAACAGAGGAGAAGAAGAGGAAGGAGGAGGATAAGGAAGAGGGGGAGGAGGAGCTAAGAGAACAAGAGGAAGGAGGAGGATAAAGAAGAGGCGGAGGAGGAGCAAAGAGGAGGGAACAGAGGAGAAGAAGAGGAAGGAGGAGGATAAGGAAGAGGGGGAGGAGGAGCTAAGAGAACAAGAGGAAGGAGGAGGATAAAGAAGAGGCGGAGGAGGAGCAAAG
>BOPN01008060.1:0-2500 GCA_017312705.2 Penaeus japonicus | reverse complement strand
CTGCGATCGGAACTGTGATGCGGAATCATCCTTCGTGCGATGCTTTTGCTGGACTGATTCAGCAATTTCCTTTGTTTTTCACATAAATCTTTACTTTGCTGCCAGCTCACGATTTTACTTTCCTCTTGGCTTCGCGGTTATTGACATCGCGTTCTCTAATGTATGCCAATGCCTCAGTCTCCCTCTTCAGGCTGCTGCATTCAGCAGAACCTGGTTGATGGGGACCTCCACAATTAGCACACTTGCCATTATTCTCAGTGCATTTGGTAGCTTCATGAGGGCCAGCGCATTTACAACAAATACCTTTTCTGTGTCTTTGTCAATGCATCATGATGAGGTGTTTCTGAAGTTTTAGCATCTAATCAACGCATTAGTTTATGAATGGAAGGCCGTGCCTTGACAACTCCATACCCAATTTGGACGTTATGTAGAATCTTGTTTGACCACACCTAATTCCTTAATTACTTTATCTGTTCATATAATTGTAATTTCTCTCTCACACACACACACACACACACACACACACACACACACACACACACACACATATATATATATATATATATATATATATATATATATATATATATATATATATACACACACACACACACACACACACACACACACACACACACACACACATATATATATATATATATATATATATATATATATATATATATATATATGTTGACCACTGTCAACATATCGCTTGCATATATATATGTCTACGCTCAGCATGCATAGGCGCAGTCTATATATTGACACATACATGTGGGGGATTGTACACATATATGTACGCGCGCTTAAGCATGTGTGCATGAGTGGTGTGCAAGTATGGGCGTGCGTATATAAAATAAATGCCCATACTCACTGGAAAGTACCATGAGGCAATGAGCTAGATCGAGGGATGCCAAAATCTCTTTATAACATGCCAGGCAAACTCAAAACGTGCTATTAGAGATTTATGGTAGTCTCCCGACTAAATTACTCCCCCACCAAGATTAAATTAGAGCTAGGAGGTGGGGCTATTTGGCCACACCCCTCTCAAATATGATTTCCCTGCAACTGCCCTCATTTCCCGAAAGTGAAGGAAACCTTAGTTCACAAGCGACTCGAAAAGAATATCAAGTAATTATTCAGTGTGAGCGAAAGAGTAGATTCTGTAACACTGAAGTTATATGTAAAATTATCCAAGTCTACGCTCCCACCTGCAGCCATAGTGATGAGGCAGAGAGCTTCTGTGCAGATGTGCAAGCACTACTGATAGAGCAAAACCCCGTTTTACTGTGATTATGGGGAATTTTAATGCCAAGATAGGAATAAGGGAAGATGGGGAAGCCTCAGTTGGGAAACATGGAATAGGTACCAGAAATGAGAGAGGGCAAACGCTAATAGAATTCGTCGAAGTTTGATCCATCAAAATTATTAAAATATTCTCCGAAAAGAGACCCAGGAGGAAATGGACGTGGAAATCGCCACAAGTATTAAAGACGTTAACAGTCAAGTCAGTAGCGACCATAGAATGGTCAGAAGTCGAGTTAAATTACATCTGAGAAGAGAACGGAATAAGCTCATACAGAAGCCACTCGTTAATCTAATTAACATTAAGAATAGGGCGACAGAATTTAGTCTTAACAACCGGGGAAGATCTTGACATAGACCAAACGAACAACTAATTCAATGAAGGCAGCTTCACTTGAAGTAGGTGGTAAAGATAGTTAAAATGAATGAAGCATTGCTTTCAGGCACCAGCGTTAAGACAACAAAGAGGAGGCACGGAATAGGGGAAAAAACAAATGTATGCAGCAAAGAAACCCGACGAAGTGACATACATTAAAAATGAAATCATCAAAGTAATAGAAGACTTCTATAGCGACTTATATCAGTCAAACGATGAGCCAAACACAGCAATTGGACTATTTTGACCTCGGTAAATTGCCGATCTTCATTCCCACTACAGAGACGGGACCGGTCGGTAAGAGGTCGCAGAGATGTTTCACCCAAAGTTTGGCCTGGGGGAGAGTTCGGTCCGTTCCTGACAACACAGGGGGATTAGCACCAGCGAGAGCTCGGAGGCTGACCCCAAAATAGGAGTGGCCACGCCCTCACCCAATCAGCTCTAAACCAAGCTCCACCCCTTGAGGAAAGCCTGATCTCTTATCAGCAACTCACCATGAATTTGATGTGAACCTGAATCATATTTAGATAGAGAGATGGCGTTGATCACAGACAGGCAGCGAGAGAGAGACAGATGATTGACTCGCATAGTCACAGACTCTGGACAGGTAGACGAGGGTCTAAGGCCTCTTTCACACGAGGAGACTGGTGTCCGGTACCGGTGGCGGACACTAGTTGCCTCCCATAGATTCCAATGGAGCCTTTCATGTGATGCCACTGCGGTGTACCGACCAGACAACTTCCATGCCCTGCAGATCTAGCCCCATCCTTATGTAGCCACCGGTATGCGCCTCCGCCGCCCACTGATATATATATA
>BOPN01008059.1:10000-32500 GCA_017312705.2 Penaeus japonicus | reverse complement strand
GGACGGAAAGGCGAAGGAAGGAGGGATAAGGAGAGGAAGAGAGAGAAAGGAGAGGGAAGTGAGAAAAGGGAAGTAGGGGGTGGAGAGGAAGGGGAGGTGGGAGAAAAAGAAGTGGGAAGAAGAAGAGAGGGGAGTAGGGGGATGGAGAGGAACGAAGGAGAATCGAGGACAAGGTAGGGTGATTGTCAGGAAGGGGGAGGAGGGAAAGGAGGGAAGTTAAGGGGTAAGGGGAAAGTGGGAGGGGGGGGGAGAAGGAGGGGAAAACAAGAGGTATGGAAAGAGACATTAAGGAGAAGGGGCAAGGGGAATGGGAGGTGGTAGAAAGGAAGTAGAATGGAAGGGGGATAAAGTATAAGAAAGGGAGCAAAAGAGGCACCAATGGAGGGGAGGGATAGGTAGAAGGGTGGAAGGGAGAGGGAGGATGAGAGAGAGAGGAAAGGGGAAAAGTAGAGAGAAGGAAGAAGGGAAAAGATGAAGGAAAGAGTATTTCAGAAACTTTTTTCACCTTTTATTGTTTCGCTAATTGTCTGTTTGTTCTCTTTTTCTTCATCTGGGTTATTGTCACTCTTTCTGCTCTCTCTCTCTCTCTCTCTATCTCTCTCTCTCTCTCTCTCTCTCTCTCTCTCTCTCTCTCTCTCTCTCTCTCTCTCTCTCTCTTTCTCTCTATCTATCTGTCTGTCTGTATATCTGTTCATCTATCCTTTATCTATCTATCTCTCGATTTATCTTCTCTCTGTCTGTCTGTCTCTCTCTCTCTCTCTCACTCTGTCTCTCTTTCTCTCTTTCCCTCTCTCCCTCTCTCTCTCTCCCTGGCTGACTCTCTCTCTCTCTTTATTAATATTTTTTCCCATTCTATTTTTTTTTCCCTCCACCCCATCCCTATATACCCCCTCGTCTTTAAATAATTTAGAATACTCCCTCCCCTACCACCACCACCCCCCTCCCCCTTAGATGACCTCCTCCCCCTCTTGTTAATAATAATTTCATATACCCCCCTCCCCATTACCCCTATCCCCACCCCCTAAATGACCCCCTACCCCCTCCCCCTCCGCAAAAAGGTGTTGAAGTGTAACCACGGGACGACCCCTCCTTCCCCCCCCCTTCCCTCCCCCAACCCCATACGTATCGTAGAGGGGGGGAGGGCGAGAGGGGGAGAAGGATAGAGAGGGAGAAGAGGAGCACAGGAGAGGAGGTCACAGATAATGATAATGATGACCTTACACCTCTTTTCGGGACTCAGGTCAGGTCACACGAGGTCACGGGGAGATGGAGACAGACGGAGAACCTTGTTTACGGAGAGGAGAAGTGAAGGAGAATAAAAAATAGAAACAATTTTTTTATTTTTTTTAAAGACATTGCTTGGAAAAAAGAAGAGAGATAGATAGAGAAAGAGAGAGAGATAGTGAGAAAGAGAGAGAGACACTGAGAGAGAGAAAGGGAAACAGAGAGAGATAATGAGAGAGAGAGAAAGAGAAACAAAGACAGAGAGAGAGAGAGAAAGAGATAGATAGAAAAAGAGAGAGAAGAAGAAGAAGATTAAGAAGTAAAAACAACAACAAAATCAACAAAACCTCTCTTTTAGCGGCTACTGTCAGATCTCTTATCTCTCGTGTTATCTCAAGAGGCCATCGCTTGTTTTCTCTCTTATCTCTTATCTCTAAGCTTCATCTTGACAGGTTCCGGAAGGAGAGGGGGGCTTTGTGTCTGTCTGTTTGTGGTGCTTATTGTGGTTGTTTGTCTGGGGGAGGGGGGAGGGGGTGTGGGTGGGGGGGTAGGGAGGGGAAGTAGGGGTGTGGGTGGGGAGGGGTGGAGGGGAGGGGAGGGGAAGGGGGTGGGGAAAAGGGTGGGGAGGGGTGGAGGAGGGAGTGGGGTATGGGAAGGGGAGGGGAGAGGAAGGGGGTGTGGGTGGGAAGGGGTGGAGGGGGGAGTGGGGTATGGGTGGGGAGGGGAAGGGAAGGGTGTTGGTAGGGGAGGGAGGAAGGTGGTGTGGGTGGGAAGGGGTGTTGTAGGGGGGAATGGGGAGGGAGTAGGGTAATATTCTGTGATTTCATGTTTGTTTCCTGCTTTGGAATATCTGATATAGTGGGGACGGTGCTGGGGGGGGGGGGGATGAGGGCCATTGTGATTTTTTTTCGTCTTTTATTTTCTTTAGTCTTCTATCCACTTGTTTTTCCTTACATTTTTGTATTACTTACATTATTTTATTATCTTACAAAGGCTGATGTTGACCATGTTGATGATAATGATAATAATAACAATTATAATCATAGTAATACTAAAAGTCATGATAATAACAACAATAATAATAGTGATAATGAAGATAATGATAGTAATAACAATAATGATAATATCAGTAATGATGATAATGATAACATCAATAATGATCATCATGATGATAATAGTTATGATAACAATAATAATAATAGTTATGATAACAATAATAATAATAGTTATGATAACAATAATAATAATAATAATAATAACATTGATAAAAGACAAATAATTTTGATAACGATACCAACCACAACAACAACAACATCAAAAATTAACAAAAACAATAAAAAAACATCCCAAAAGCGAACCCGAATTCAGATGCAAAATACAAGTCACTTGACACCCTATAATTTTCTTCATATTCGCCTAAGATATTTTACAAATTTGACTTTCACTCTGGAATTCCCGTCCGAGTGTTGCCTCAAGAAATGGGTGTAAATCTTCTCTAGGGGTGGGGTGGGGGGGGGGGGTTGTGAGAGGAATGTGTTATTGGGGTTGTATTTTGGAATTTGAAAAAAAGGCGAAAAATGGAATGATAAATTTGATGTTTGATTTTTTTTTTTTTTTGAGGGGGGGGGGGGTATTAAAGGAGGGGGGTATGGGTATGGGGGGAAGGTAGACTAAAGTAATGTTTGGATGTGGAATAATGTTGCAAATTTGATTATTATGTTGAAAATTAATACTGACCTTTGCCCGAAATATTCATTGACAATCACGCACGTACAAGCACAATGACACACGCATACGATCACAAACACAAACAAACAAACACACACGCACACACACACACACACACACACAGGACCCTTCCCTCCTCCCACTCCTCCCTCCCTACACCCCTCCCTACAACCCACTCAACCACTCATCCCTTCCCCCCTTTCCCCTTACTCCACCACCCCCCCCCTCCCCCCTCCACACACGTGTTTAGATATATTCAAAACAGGACACACATTTGACAAATAGTATAAAAGGCTCGAGCACTGAAAACAGCCATCATAAACCGATGAAATATGAAGAGTTAATTATTCATTCAGACAATGGCGTTATTCAGCCAATCTGTCCGCGATCCAGACATACAAAGAGAGAGAGAGAGAGAGAGAGAGAGAGAGAGAGAATGTGAAAGAAAACGAAAGATAAAAAAAACGGAAGAGGGAGAAAGAGAAAGGGAGAGAAATAAAAGAAAGAGAAAGCGAAAGAAAAAGAGAAAAAGAGAGAGAAAGAGAAAAGCGAAAGATAAAATAGGGAAAACAGAGAGAAAGAAAATAAAGAATACAGAGGGAAAGAGAAAAACAAAGATAATAAAGAGAGAGAGAGAAAAGGACAAAACAGACACCCATTTATAAAATCATTTTCTTTTTCTTTTTGTTCCCGAATTGGAAACGGATTCAAACAACAATAGAGGGAAGAATGATCTTGTTTTCACCTAATTTGCTTTTGAAATCATTAATAATAAAAGCCGGGAGGTCAAGCCAGGTCATCCAAAGAGATGTCATTTCCAGCTTAGGACTCTAATGGAGGTCACAGAGGAGGGGGGAGGGAGGGGGCAGGGGGAGCAGGGGAAGGGGTATGGAGAGAGAGAGATAAAAAGAGAGACCCAGGAGGGGGGTCGAGGTAGAGGGAGGGGGGTAGGGGTAGAGGGAGGTGGGTCGAGGTAGAGGGAGGGGGGGAGGAGTAGAGGGAGAGGGGATCGGGGTAGAGGGAGGTGGGGGGGTCAGGGTAGAGGGAGGGGTAGGTCAGGTCGCCACCGACATCAGGTCAATCAAGGTCGGGCTTAATTGAGTCCATACCTGAGTTAATTACGAGTTAAACACTTGACTGATAAACCGATCAACTTTGACGACTCAACTAATGAAGTGAGTTACTTAGGTGAGAGAAAGATAGAGAGAGAGAGATGAAGTGGTGGGGGGAGGGGGGTGAATAGAGAGAAGGAGAGGAGGGAATGGATGCAGAGGGAAATAGAGAGAGTGAGAGAGAGAGAAAGAAAGAGAGAGACAGAGAGAGAGAGAGAGAGAGAGAGAGAGAGAAAGATAGAGAGAGAAAGAGAGAGAGAGAGAGAGAGAGAGAGAGAGAGAGAGAGAGAGAGAGAGAGAGAGAGAGAGAGAGAGAGAGAGAGAGAGAGAGAGAGAGAAAGAGAGAGAGAGAGAGAGAGATGAGGTGGGGGGAGGGGGGTGAATAGAGAGAAGGAGAGGAGGGAATGGATGTAGAGAGAAATAGAGAGAGTGTGAGAGATAGAGAGAGAGAGAGAGAGAGAGAGAGAGAGAGAGAGAGAGAGAGAGAGAGAGAGAGAGAGAGAGAGAGAGAGAGAGAGAGAGAGAGAGAGAGAGAGAGAGAGAGAGAGAGAGAGAGAGAGAGAGAGAGAGAGAGAGAGAGAGAGAGAGAGAGAGAGAGAGAGAGAGAGAGAGAGAGAGAGAGAGAGAGAGAGAGAGAGAGAGAGAGAGAGAGAGAGAGAGAGAGAGCAATAAAAAGACATTCAAAAGCGAGATAAAACAATAGCGAGAATGAGAGAGAGAGAGAGATTAAGACGAAAAGAGTGAGAGAGAAAAAGAGAAGGCAAAAAAATCAGACATCTTCATCTCCCAATCTCTCTCCTCTCTCTCTCTCTCTCTCTCTCTCTCTCTCTCTCTCTCTCTCTCTCTCTCTCTCTCTCTCTCTCTCCCCCTCCTCTCTCTCTCTCTCTCTCTCTCTCTCTTTCAATCCTTGAACATATTTTCTTTCTTCTTTACTCCCACCCCTTCTGCAACTTGTTAACTTTCATTTATTAGCAACAAATAATGTCGTAGTGTGCAATTTAACATTGTTCATATACACTTGAACTGTTACTCGAGTGAACACGAATCAGGTATAATGATAACAAAGAATTTTACCCCCCCCCTTTTTTTTCTTTTTTGTTCTTTTGCACAATGTTAAACTTTTTTTGAAATTGCATTCTCGAACATTGCTCTCTCTTTTAGTTTTATGTTTATTTGTTTTTTGTTTTATTTGTTTTAGATTTGTTGATTTGTGAATTATTGTTTTGTAAGGTTTGTTGTACTTTAGGGATATGGTGGATGGTGATGTGAGAGTATAGTGCTTTATGTAGGTATAGTGAATGTGTGTGGTGAATCTATCATTTATTTCACTATACGCTCTACTTAAAAAATCATGCCTTCATTTTTATGTGAATTTTATTAATGAAATGTCTATTTCTCTCGCTAAGAAGAAGAAAGATAAGAAGATTAAGATGAAGAAAATATGAAGAAGAAAGAGAAAGAGAAGATGAAGATAAATAAAAGGATGTAGGAACAGAAGTAGAAGAAGAGGTTAATGAAGTAAGGGAAAGAAGAAAAAGAAGAAAACGAAGAAGTTAGGAGAAAAAGAAAAAGAAGAACAGGATTTTAAAAAGTTAGAAGAAAACAGAAGAAAAAGATGAATAAAAAAGAAAGAAGAAATGAAAAAGAAAGAAAAAATGAATAAATAAAACGCCGTGTATGTATCCAAAACATGTCACTAACTATATGCATTTTTTAAACCGTTATGTCATAAATCTTCATTTTTTACTTGTAACTCCCCCTCCCCCCCTCCCCCCTCCTCCGTTCCCCCCATCCCCTCCCTCCCCTTCTCCTTCCCCTCCCCTCCCTCCCCTTCCCCTTCCCCTTCCGTAACTCTCTCTCCCTCCTTCGTCCCCCCTTTCCCCCTCCCAGCTTGTAACTAACCTCCCTCCCTCCCCTCCCCCACCCCCTCCCCTCACCCCAAACAACGAACCTCACAGCCAATTTGCGGCTTCAGTCCTTAATTACTCACTCAGTCAATTAACAGGTCATCTTAAGAAGGTCATTAAGTCTGATTGTAATTTGTAGATAAATGACAGCGGTGCTCAGGAGAATGACTTATGTTCATGTTTTTTTATTTATTTATTTATTTATTTATTTTTTATTCATTTTTTGAATGAGGGTGACTTTTTTTTTTATTAAGGGGGGGGGGGAGTAGGTAGGTGTAGGAGTATTGAAGGGGGAGTTTTAAGGGGTCTTGAATGTGGGGGGAGGGTGGAGGGAGGGTGGAGGGGGTGAGTGGTGGTAGTGAGTCTGTCTGATTAATACTCTCGTGCACGTAATTCATCTTGATTAATGATTGGGTTGATATCGTAAGTGGGTGGATGGTGTTTTTATCTATGATCATTTTTTGGGGGTTACTTATTGTTTGTCTGTCTGTTTCTATTTTTTTTTCTCTCGCTCTCTCTCGCACACACACATGCACACATACACACACACACACACACACACACACACACATATATATATATATATTCATACATACACACACACACACACAGACACATACAAACACACACCTTTACCGTATATATACACAAAGACAAACAAACAAACAAAAAAACAAACAAAAAAACACCCATACAAACCATATACCCACACCACCAATAAAAAACAAAACAAAAAACAATGTCACATCATAAATAAAAAAAGGTATTTTGCCCCGAGAGATATCAAGCTTGTATGCAACATAAACACAAGGGCCGTGACCATGTACCTATTTACATACGAGTTGCATCATTAACATTCGTGTTGCACAGAAGTGTATAATACATGGTTAAGATGTTTGTATACAGGGGGAGGGGGGAGGGGGGTGGGGTGGAGGGTGGAGGGGGGAGGGGGAGGAAGGAGGGTGGAGGGTAGGTGGGATGGAGGGAAGGAGATGGGAGAAAAGGAAGGGAGGGCGAGAAAGAGAGAAAGGGAGAGAGGGAGAGAAATAGGGGAGAGATAGTGAAAGAACAGGTATGATGAGAGAGAAAGATGGTGAGAGATGAATAGATATAATGAGAAATGAAGAAGTAGAAGAAAAGAAGATGACGAGAGAGAGAGAGATGGATAGATAGATAGATAGATAGAGAGAGAGAGAGAGAGAGAAAGAGAGTTGAAAGAGATCAAAAACCCGTTATAAACAACACCTCAATCCACGAGAGAACACACATCCAAATAAATCGTTCACACATCACCCCTCCCCCCCCTCCCCCCCCTCAAAAAAAGTCATCATTAATCATACACTAAAAAAACACCACCACCACGTTAGTCCCAACACACAAAGTACTCAAATAAAAATCTCAAGTATTCTGTTGCAAACGGCGCATAAATCTTAGAAGTGAATGCCTCTCGACATGTCTTCACAATGGCCAGTCACATGTACTCGCCTTATCAGATCTTTAACCTCACCTCCTGCGCTGGTATTCGCCACACAGAGACCGCTGGGTTAGAACATTCCTTTTTGTGTGTTTATTTTGTGTTCTTCCAGCTGGTGGTTTATTTTGGCGCTTTTTGGTGGGTTTTGTTTGTTTTGTTTTTAAGTTGTGGGGGTTAATTTTGGTTGTTGTTTTGTGTGTTGCGTTGATGTCTCTTTGTTTTGTGAACAGATGCTGCTGGGGAGTTAGATTGATAGAGACCGCTGGGTTATGATTTTTTTTTCTTTTTTCGGCTGTGTCGGTGCAGCTGGTAGGTTTAAATAGATCTGTTATGTTTTATTCCTTTTTTGGGAGTTCATTTGAAAAATATTTGATGGTTTATGTGTTTTTGTTTTGTGTGCATGTATTGGAATTAAGATGGGTAGAGACCACTGGGTTAAAGCTCTCTGACTTTTATTTGAGTTGGTACAGCTGGTGATTTATATAATTTTTTTTTGTGTGTTTTTTTACTTTTCTATTTATGTTTGTTTTATATGTCATGTGGGTATTTGTTTGTTTTTAGTATATAGAGGCTAGTGGAAAGTTTTCCTGTGTCAGTCCAGCTGGTTTAACTTATATAGTTATTTTGTGTCTTTTTATTGTCTTTTTAAGGGAGTCAATGTTTTGTTGCTTTATGTGCTTATAAATATATATGTGCTGATAAATATATATTTGTTTTGTGCGCATGTATAAGACAATAAGATAGGCAGAGACCGCTGGGTTATGACTTTTTGTCTTATTATTATATATATATATATATATATATATATATATATATATATATATATATATATATATATATGCATACACGCACACACACACACACACAGACACACACACACACACAAATGTATGTATGTATGTATGCACACACATATTTATTTACTTTATGTAGATTTTCCTGTTAGGGGACAATATGGTGGAAAACAAGAGAACGCTGGAACTTTTTTTTTCATCTGTGTGGACACCCCTAGTTCTTTGTTCTTTGTTCATTTATTGTTTATCTTATGGGTCTCTATTTATTAGAGTAGATTCATTGACATATTTGCCTATCTGTATACACACACACACACACACACACACACATATATATATATGTATGTTAATTAGGATTCAATTTAGAAAGCAAGGTTAGTAATTTTGTATTTATCTTCATACACCAAAATAAAATTAATAAAAGAAAGTTAACAAAGGAAGTAATAAACAAATGAATAAATAAACAAATAAAAACTAAAACAAATAAAAGTAAACTAAAATATAAACCCGAAGTAAAAAAAAAAAAAAAAAAAAAAAAGCCTTCAGCAAAACCTGTATTCTCTTTTTCTTCCGAAACATTTCAAAAGTAATGTCTTCACCTTGTTATAAAGATATCTTCAGCGTGGTCTTGAAGGAAACCATGAATTAAGACATTAAGAAGATAGTCCGACAAAGAGGGAGGGAGGGGTAGAGGGAGAGGGAGGGAGGGAGAAGGAGGGAAGGGGATGGAGGGATATGGAGAGGGAGGAAGGGAGGGAGAGAGAGAGAGAGAGAGAGAGAGAGAGAGAGAGAGAGAGAAAGAGAAGAGAGAAAAGAAAAAGAAGAGAAGAGCTAAAAAGCGAGAAAAAGAAAAAGAACAAACAAAACCACATAAAACAAGAAAAAATAACAAAGAAAAAAATAAAACCTAAAGAAAATACCCCACAAAAGAATACTCCCCCCAAAAAAAAGACAAAAAATAAAAAAAATAAAAAAGATAAAAGCTGATACATCACCCGGAATTAATGTTAGCCCCTCCCATGCGCTTTGGGTGACGATATGGCAACACTGCGCGTCCCGCCTGCACGTTTGACCATCGCTAACATATAATTAGCGAAACAACGATAATTATAGAACAAGAGGCATAATTAAATGTAGTTCTCCTAGGCGGCGATTACCCTTCGTCATATTCAATACGACCAAAGAAAGATTAGGTTGAGAAGAGAGGGGGGGAGGGAGGGAGGGAGGAGAGGAGGGAGGGAGGGAGGAGAGGAGGGAAAGGAGGGAGTGTAAGAGGGAGGGAGAAAGGGAGAGAGAAAAAAAGTAATATATGTTCGTATTTACGTATGAAAGCCTAGTGAGCGAGGAGCAATTGTATGTAGCCATGGAAGCTGTCACAAGACAATGAGTCTGAAGACTGGGGCTTAACTCGAGCGCTATTGTGAAAAGACGTTTTAATCACACGAGCGGTTTCTCGCTAACTCTTTACTTTTTTGGTTTTCCCTTTTTTCTCTCTTTTTTTTTCTTTTTCTTTCATTCTTTTACTCTTATTTCCTTCCTTATTTCCTTCTTCTTGACCTGGGAAAGAAATGTTGTTTTTTATTTATTTTTCTTGGGTGTCCCTCTTCTCTTTCTCTTTCTTTCTTTCTCTTTCTCTCTCCCCTTTTTTTCTTTCTCGCTCTCTCTCTTTCTCTCCGTTTCTCTCTCTCTCTCTCTTCCACATCTTTTCTCCTATTTTCCTCCTTAACCAAGGAAAGAAAATAAAAATTAACTCCTCTCTTTCTCCCCTCTCTCTCTTCTTCCTCCCTCCCTCTCCCCCCTCCTCTCTCTTTCTCCCCTTCCCCCTCCCAAGTATATCCCCATTGTGACCAACAGGTTGTGCGCTAGGTTTAGCAATACACGCTACAATTATAGAGTTAGACCATCTATCAGTTCTAGAAGATTCCGGCAGAGCGTTTAATTATATACCTTGTGCGTTCAGTTTTTTACCGCTACTGTGAGCTCGGAGATAAAGAGATATGTAGTGAGCGCAGCCAGCGAGAGCCATTGTTTTAATTATGAGAAAAATATTGTACCTGCTGTAATTAAATGTTCTATCTCTCGGCGAGGAATGGGGGAGAGAGAAGGAGGGAGAGAGGGAGAGGAAGAGAGGGAGAGAGGAGAAGGAGAAGAGAGGGAGCGCGCGCAAGAAAGAGAGAAAGAGACAGAGAGGGAGGGAGGGAGAGAGAGAGAGAGAGAGAGAGAAATTGGGATACTCAACTCCTATTTCGCTTATATAGATTTTCGAAGAAAGATATGCTATTTAAGCCAACAACTCCAATGAAGATAACATACGGAAACGTGTAATTCTATCTATCTTTTCGTCCATCCATCCATCCTTCTCCTATCCCCTCTCTTTCTCTCTCACTCTCTCTCTCTCTCTCTCACACACCTGTTATATATCCTCCATTTTTTGTTTGGTGTATTCCCATATGTGCATATATATATATATATATATATATATATATATATATATATATATATATATATATATATATATATATATATATATATATACATATATACATATATATATACATATATATATATATATATATATATATATATATATACACATATATATATATACATATATATATATATATATATATATATACATATATACATATATATATATACATATATATATAAATATATATATATATATATATATATATATATATATATATATATATATATAGATACATATATATATATATATATATATATATATATATATATATATATATATGTATGTATATATATATATATATATATATATATATATATATATATATATATATATATATATATACATACATACCCCTCCTCCCCCCCAAAAAAAATCCACGAACGAAACACAACAGAGAAAAAAAAAGTAAAGACCTCAACTCCACCGAGCGAAAATTCCTCGTCTTCTTCTTCTTCAAAAAGAAAGAAAAAAAACTCGGACGAAAACCAGTGAAAACTCCCCTCTCCTCTGGCCACGCACAGGTGAATTGAGATGTCTGCTACAAATTACCTGTTGCTTCGACCGCACTGAGGCATGGAGACTGGATGGGCGTGGGGGGTAGGGGTAGGGGGGGCGAGGTTGGGCGTTGAAGTGGAGGGAGGGGAGGAAGGTGAGGGAGGGCTAGGAGGGGAGGGGATGAGGTTGTGGAGTGGAAGGTGAGGGATGGGAGGAGGGTGAGGGAGGGAAGGAGGGTGAGGGAGGGGAGGGGGATGAGGTTGGGGTTGGAAGGGGAGGGAGGAGGGTGATGGAGGGAAGGAGGGTGAGGGAGAGAAGGAGGGGAGGGGGCTGAGGTTGGGAGTGGAAGAGGAGGGAGGGGAGGAGGGTGAGGGAGGGGAGGGGGTGAGGTTGGGCGAGGAGGAATGGGGGGGAGGAGGTTGGGCTGGGGGTTAGGGTGGGTGTTGGGGGAAATGATGTAGTGGTATGGTGAAGATGGTGCCTATGAGAAGGGGTGGGGAGTTCTTCTTCTTTTTGTCTTCCTTATCCTCTCTTAAACCTCGCCCCTACTATTCAATTCCCCCCATGCCATAACCTCTCTGGCTGTGGCAACGTTTCTGTAACAACTCGTTCTTTGCCAACTCGCATTCTGCCACCATTCGAACACACGGAAGTTTGGCGTGTTTCCCCTGATGACTCCATTTCATGAACAATGTCTCTTATTGCCACAAGCATTAAGGTAATACCTAATGGAAGAACATAGACGTGAGTTTACATGGGATTGCTTGCTCCACGCTATGGAGGGGAGGGTAGGGAGAGGGAGAAAGGGAGGGAGGGAAGGAGGGAGGCCGAGAGGGAGGGTGAAGTGAGGGGGAGGTGGGGGAGTATAGAGTGAGGATGAGGGAGAAAGAGGGAAGGGGGTGGGGGAGGCAGGGGCAATAGATGAGCATAGGTAGAGGGAGGGAGAAGGAAGAGGGGAAGGTGAGGGAGGGGAAGAACGAGTAGAAAGTAAAGGGGAGGGGTGGGGGGAGTGGGAGAAGTAGGGGGAGAGGGTGGGGGGTTATAGGAGTGGTGTGGTATGGTGAACGATAGTGTTTTAGGGGACAGGGGAAAAGGAGAGTGGAGATGAGGGCTTTCGTCGAATATAGTGAATATAGTGTTATAGTAAATGACGGTACGTGGTCCATTAGCAGTGCATGTATGATAAGAGGAAGAAGCGGTGATAGTATGGTGCCATGAGAGTAATGGTATGGTGACAGTATAGATAATAAGTTTTATATATATAGTGTATCATTTACATTTACATGGTATCGATGGTGTGTTGGTATGGTGGTGAAGGCGTGGTTAAAACGATAGCATTTGGATAGTGGTTGGTATGGTGCTTGGGAAATATGGTTCGTATGGTTGAATCGTAAGTATTGTGCTAATGATATTGAAAAGTATGTCATAGGGTTCATATGCATTTACTGATATACAACTTATATTTGATGCATAGCGTATTATTAGCATAGTTTATATTATCATGGTTCTGATTTTTATTATGATGATAATTGCTATCATTATCATCATCAATGTCATTATCATCATTATGGTTATTATGATTATGATTATCAGTATTATTGTTATGATTATTATCATTATTATTAGTATTGTTATGATTATCATCATCATTAGTATTGTTATCATCATTATCATTATCATCATTGGGATATCTATCATTATCTAAATCATAATATCCTTATTACTGATATCATTATCCTCACTATCATTATCAATAATACGTTATCACTACTATCATTACCACCACCATCATCATCATCATCATCAATTTTTTCATATTCTTTTCGTATCAATTTGCCTCTCGTGGTATGATACGAAAACAACATGAAAACAACATACCACCAACGATAAGTCACAACATGAACACCCAACATAGGAAGATACAGTGCAGAAATACCCCCATAACTGCCATTTTGGTCGCTATGGTGACATGTGTTCACCATCACGCGAACGGATGGGTCTCCGTATGGTGTCTGACTTCGAGGGGGAAAATCTGCCTAGTAAAAGGGAGGGAGTCTGATTGGCAGGTAGATTAATCAAGAGGGAGGGAGGGAGGGAAAAGAGGGAGGGAGGGAGGGAAGGGAAGGGAGGGAGGGAGGGAAGGGAGGGAGGGAGGGAGGGGAAAAGAGGGAGGGGAAGGGAGGGGAGGGTGGGAAGGGAGGGAGGGGAGGGAAGGGAGGGAGGGAGGGAGGGAAGGAAGGGAGGGAGGGAAGGGAGGGAGAGAGAGAGAGAGAGAGAGAGAGAGAGAGAGAGATTGAGAGAAACAACGAGAGAAAGAGAGACAGAGAGAGACAAACAGAGCGAGCGAGCGAGCGAGAGAAATTGAAATAGAGAGAGAGACAGAACGAGCGAGCGAGCGAGCGAGCCAGAGAGAAATTAAAATAGAGAGACAGACAGTGATAGATAGATAAATATATAGATATATAGATAGATAGAGAGCGAGAGAACGAAAGAAAAACGACACAAATTCGACAGAGGACTGACCGATCGACCGACCGACCGACCGCAATCTGACATACCACAACGACAAGGTCCCACTCCAGCTCTCATAACTCTTCTCAAACCGCTGCAATGAATGGCAGACGGCAAAAGTAATTAACTTGATTGAAATTACATAATTGCAACAAGGTCCTTTTTAGCGTCGGAGGAGCGATCGCGGCGATTTACACTGATGAAAATCGTGATAAAATGACGATTGAAGATGATAGCTTACTTATGAATGGCTATGAAGTTGGAGATCAGCTGTATGTTAATTATTTCGAAATTATTTCTTGGTAATGAGTGTATTTGGAGTGATTAACTGGCGTACGAAGTAATAGGGTGAATTTAAAGGAGGTGTAATTATTCAAATGAGGTTAAATTGCAAGGGTGGAATTCTGGTTACTTATAAAAAAAAAAAAAACTTTGTAATTAATTTCGTAAATTTTGTTTTCGTATGTGACAGAAAAGTGATTTTATTACCTTTGGCTCTCGGATAATGACAGGCCATTGGGGTGATTTTGGTCAATTTGGACAGTGTTTGCTTGAGAGAAAATGAAAGCACACGTAGATGCACACACACATACACACCCACCCACACACACACACATATATATACATACACATACACATATATAACCAATCTGTTGGTTTTATATATTTGCGTGTATGTTTGTTTGTATGTGTTTGTGTGAATGTTTGTTTGTATGTGTTTGTGTGAATGTGTGTTTGTTTGTGTGTGAATGTGTTTGTTTGTTTGTGTGAATTTGTTTGTTTGCTTGTGTGTATGTAGGGGAATGTGTTTTTGTTTGTATGTCTGTGTTCCTTTGTTTGTTTGTTTGTGTGTGTGTGTGTGTATGTGTACACGTATACATATCTTTCTACAGAAGCAATAACCCATTGTAGAAGAAAGAAGAAGAAGAAGAAAAAGAAGAAGAAGAAAAAAAGCCGAGCATTTAAACAAACAAACAAACAAAACTCAAAACGAAACCAATTCAAACCATGAATATTTTTCCTTGAACAATTAGGGGAAAAAAGAGTATCTGAATATTCACAGAACTGATAATTAGGGAAATTATTATCCGATTATTCTCACTAACTACCTTGTTTTCCTCGCCTTTTTTGCTTTTATCTTTATTTTTGTTTTGTTTTTTGTTGTTGTTTTGGGATGCGTTTATTGTTTATTTGTTTGGGTGTAGTTGTTTTCGTTGTGAAATTAAACGTTTTTGAATACATGTGATTACGTGTAAGGATACACACGCAGAAACATGCACACACGTACATGTATAAACGCACATACAAGATCCCAAAATTAGAATAAAACGCACACAAGATCAAACGCCTATAAAAACACACAAATACAAGATCCCAAACTTGCAAAAAACACACATACATAAGACCACATACCTATCAACACACACACACAAACACACACACTCACCTCCCTCCCCCCACCCTTCACGCCAACATAAACCCACAACAAACACAAACAAACACATCCTTCTCTCCCTCTTCCTGAAAAAAAAACACACAAAACACACAGAACCCCCCCCCCCCCCCATAAACAAACACACAAACACACACACACACCTCCCTCCCTCCCATCCTTCACACCAAACCCACAACAAACACAAACAAACACATCCCTCTATCCCTTCCCCACAAAAAACACACACACAAAACGCACACTAAACACACAGAACCCCCCCACCCCCAACACATAAACAAACACACATAAACAAACACACACTAGACACACAAACACACTTACCAACCTGTGCCATGACTATACGTTTGTTTACCACCAATTATAACAAAGCATGCAATGTCAGGGCACACTTTGTCATTATTTATTAGTGCAATTCGCTCTAATGGCTACTAGGAAGGCGTGATTTACTCGCAAACTGTCTCTTATATGCAAATGATACGCTAATGGCTTGGCTTAATACAATTACACTGTCGAAATTTAATTATGGTTCTACTGTAAAGTTCCATTATGACTGGGACTGATTTATGTTTGTATATATATGTATATATATATATATATATATATATATATATATATATATATATATATATATATATATATGTATATATATATGTATGTATATATACATTTATATATATGTATATATATGTATGTATATCTATCTATCTATCTGTCTGTCTATCTATCTATCTATCTATCTATCTATCTATCTATCTATCTATCTATCTATAAATATATATACATGATAGTTAACAATAATACTAGTAATGATGATGATACCAATAATGAGTATGGTAATAAGAATAACAATGATACTGATAATGTTAATGGTGATAATAATACTATTAATGATAAAACAACAATATCAACGGAAATAACAATAATAATAATAATGATAATAATCATACAATGATAACAATGATAATAACAACAACAACGGCAGCTGTAATATTGATGAAAATAACAATAACAAAAATGATAAGACTATCACCAACAACAATGATAATAATGATAACAACAGGATGATAAGATAGATCATTCTCCCCCCACCCCCTTCCTCTTATACCCCCCCCATTCCCCCTTTTGCACTGTACAAAAACAAACAAAAACTAATTACACCCAACTACCCCCCTCCTCCCTTCCCCCTCACCCTCCCCCTCCCCCGGCACCTTCCACCTCTCCCTCTTCCTTTTTGTCTTTCTCCTTGTCTTATTCCTCCTTCTCTTCCCCTTCTTCTTCCTCTCTCTCTCTCTCTCTCTCTCTCCCTCTCTCTCTCTCTCTCTCTCTCTCTCTCCCCCTTCCCTTTCCACCTCTTTCTCCTCGTTCCATCTCCCCCTCCTCCTCCCACGTCTCCCCCCCCTTTCATTTTCCCTCCCTCTCCACCTTTCCCTCCTCCCTTCCCTCCTCTTGCCCCCTCCACCTTCCTCCTCCCACCTCCCTAACCCCACTTTATCCTCCCTCCACCTTTCCTTCCCCCTTCACATCTCCTTCTCCCTTCCCCCTTCACATCTCCTTCTCCCTACCCCCTTCCACCTCCCCACTCCCTTCACCCTCCCTCCCTTCTAATATCACCTCCCCCCTTCCTTTCTCTACACTCCCTTCCCCCCTCCTTCACCCCACCACCTCTCCCCCTCCCCCCCCACCACCACTTCTCCCACCTCTACCTCCACCTCCCCCCCCCCCCCCCGCCACACACATCAGCGTCTATATAAATAAACTAAAGACGATTTTAATCACAGTCTGATTGGCTGAATATCGCTTTAATCTATCACTCATCACTTTTTTTCATCAAGATTACTTATCAGTTAATGATGTGTTTTGTGATGATTGCACTCTTTGTTATTGCTCTTATCAGTGCAATAAATTTTAATCATTTACAATATTGCTTTGATTTGGTTTGTCGTCATGTCATTTGCTTCATGGTTGTGACTGGCTCTATATTCGTTATTATCATTACTATCGTAATTACGGTCATTACTGAAATTATCATCGTCACGATTTTTATTATCATCATTTTCATTATCGTTATTGCTTCACTTACTATGATCATTCTCACCATTATTTATTATTATTATCATAAATATGATTATTATAAGTATCGTTATAATTGTCATCATTGTTATTATCATTGTCATCCTTATCATTATTATTCCCGTTATTACTATTATCATCATCATCATTGTTATTATTATTATAACGATCATTATTTTTATCATTATTACTCTTACTATTCGTATCATTATCATCATTATCATTATCTTCATTATTACTATCCTCATCATTATCACCATATTATGTGTGTGTGTGTGTACGTGTGCGTGTCTGTATGTCTGTATGTGTGTGTGTCTGTATGTGTGCGTGCGCGGTATGTCTGTATGTGTGTGTGTGTGTGTGTATGTATGTGTGTGCATGTGCGTGCATGCCTGAATGCACATGCAAGCACGCTACCGAATCTATTTCATCCATCCAGACCGCAGCCTCCTTTATCATGCCGTCCAAAAGTTGAATCAATCTCTCTAAATTTTCTGCCAGATTTGACCCCGATGTCTGTGTCAAGGGAGATCATTTGCAATCGTCCGCGTGCAATATTAATGACCTCATCTTCTAATGGTAATTTAAAGTTTCCCGACACCAGGTAAATGACTTTAAGTTTGTCACGAGAGAGGAGAGAGGGGGGGGGGATAGATAGAGAGAGAGAAAGAGATAAAGGGAGTGAGAGAGAGTAAGAGAGAGAGAGAGAGAGAGAGAGAGAGAGAGAGAGAGAGAGGGAGAGAGAGAGAGAGAGAGAGAGAGAGAGAGAGAGAGAGAGAGAGAGAGAGAGAGAGAGAGAGAGAGAGAGAGAGAGAGAGAGAGAGAGAGAGAGAGAGAGAGAGAGAGAGAGAGAGAGAGAGAGAGAGAGAGAGAGAGAGAGAGAGAGAGAGGGAGAGAGATAGATAGACAGAGAGATAGATAGATAGATAGAGAGAGAGAGAGATAAAGGGAGTGAGAGAGAGAGATAAAGGGAGAGAGAGAAAGAGAGAGAGAGAGAGAGAGAGAGAGAGAGAGAGAGGAGAGAGAGAGAGGTTAGTGGGGGAGGGGCGTGGGGTTATGGAGGGAAGGGGGGGGGGGGAGGGAAGGGGGGGGAGGGTAGGTGTGGGTGGCGGGGTGGATAGGTGGGGGTAGGGGTTAGGGGGGGTGCAAGAGGGGGAAGGATTAAGTCATATTGCAAGGGTGGATATTTTGTATTACTAGTTTCATTACTATGATTATTATCATTATTTTATATTATTTTTATGATTATTATTATCATAATCTTTATCATTATTATCATCATCAATTTTAATATTATCATTATTATCAATGTAGTGGTTTTTATTATCATTATTATTGTTGTTATTATTGCCATTATTATCATCATTATTGTTATCATGGTTGTTACTGTTATTGTTTTCATTATTATCATTATCTCTCAGTCCCTCTCCTCACACATCTGTTTTGCATATCTTCATAATAATCAAAGCTGATTTAATTAATCAAACCTTTATTTTTGTAGAGGACCCGCTTTACAAAATTTATATTGGTTCACGAGTCACTTTGACTGACCTTATGATAAATGTTATAGCCCCCCCCCCCCTTAGAAAAATGAACATAAACACAACATGCAATTAATGCACTTCTTCTCTTGTTTACCTCATATAGTGTGACAGGATAAAATCATAACAAAAATATAGTGAATATAAATGTTGATTTTTTTATTTGACTCACAGACAACCTGAAGCTTCCTAATTTAATTACATAATTACAACAAAATGATATTTTCAAAACTAATTACACAAAGACTAATATCCCTAATCATCATCTTTAATGATATCATCATTTTTCATTTCACAATTACATTAACAACGAATTAAAAGGTTTTTCATCTGTACCAACTACTTTACTAACTCTACGGACCAACCTCTTCAGATTTCGCACATTTGTTTAGTGTAGAATGTTAGTAAACGCTTAAACATTTTATCTTATGACAAACATATAAAATAAAATATATAACCTATTTCAGAGTCTCTAACGCACTTGTAGAAAATATTTTTGTAATATCCTGAATTTGTAATGTGATGTAATAAATTCACAGCTCTGGTTTTAGAAATATATTAAATGTATTTGAAATTGCAGCGAAAATTGCCCTGTTAGCCGAAGTGGTTAAAATAAAAAGAAATAAAGAAAATATATGAGGATGATAATGATCATAATTAAACTATGATAAGAAAACTTATAGTAATAACGATCAAAATGATAACCATAAAATTAATTACAACAATACTGACAATGGCAATAACAACAATAACAATCATACATACAATGAAAATAAAAATAATAATGAATAAAAAATAACAAAAAACAACAACAACAGTAACAAACAAGAACAATATCTTCCGAACCTAAAGACCAAAATAAATAAAAGGCGCCTCCATGACTAAGCCAAGGTCTCTGTAAAAGGATTCGAACACCTTTTTTCCGACACGCTCCGCCCACCAAACTATAGCCATCAAATTGATATATTTTACTTGATAAAATACGAAGATCATCTTTTCATTTGATTTTCACAATTTTCAGATCGTAAACAAGAAATGTGAATGTCTTTGACTTCATGATTATATATTTTGAGGTTTGATATGGTTAAGGGGAAGATAATAAGGATATGGTTGAAGTGACAGTTTTACCAGATAACGAGGGAAAATTAACCCTTTGTGAGGCTTGTCGTTTTTTTGTTTTTGTTTTTTTGAAAGATTCTTTTTTTTTACTTTTATTTAAGGGAAAAGTGTATAGTTTTTGTTTGTTTGTTTTTTGTTTGTGTGTATTTCGTTTATTTGTCTTTGTGTGTGTGTATGTGTGTGTGTACGTGTGTGTGTGCGTGTGTGTATGTGACTGTGTCCATTCCTGCATTTAGAAATGCATATTCATATTTTTCTAGAAAGATCGATTAGCCAATCAAAAAGCCCGATATTCCTCGTCGGTTCTCACGCTCTCGAAGGAAAAAAATAAAAAATATATGATTTTGACAAACTTCAAACTCACAAACAAACAAATTAAGAAACACGACCTTCCAGTTGTTTGCATTTCTCTTTGATCGATAATGAGTTAGAGCGGCAAGTACATGGCTTAAATAAACCGCCCATTACTGAAGTCTATGATAAAGTTCAAAATAAACACTGCTTGGCAACCTCATTCATCATCGCCACCTTCACTTGTTTCAATTTCTAGTTCGACTTTCCGCCGCCAGAGGGTTCTTCGGCGAGCTTATAAGGTTGGTTTTATGAGTATTTTGAATGGGAATTTTGACCTTTTTTGCTTTTCTTTAGAGAAAAGGGCGCTTTGTCACTCTCCAATTGCTTGAATTAGATAGATAGATAGATAGAGAGATAGATAGATAGGCAGATAGATAGATAGATAGAGAGATATATAGATAGATAGATAAATAGATAGTTAGATAGAGAGATAGATAGAGATAGAAATAGATAGAGATAGATAGATAGATAGAGAGAGAGAGAGAGAGAGAGAGAGAGAGAGAGATTGAGTGTCTGTGTGTATATGTGTCCTCGTATGTATGTTTGTGCACGTGCGTGTGCGTATGCATGCATGTCTATATGCGCTTATATTTATGTGAGTGCGTGTGTGTCCGACACACCAAATTAATCATGAATTCGACCTTATAAACTAAACCTGCGGGAGGCCTCTCTCTCTTTCTTTCTCTCTCTCTCTCTCTCTTTTTTATCTCTTTCTCTCTCTCTCTCTCACACACACACAAACACACACACACACACAATCACCCCCCACCCCCAGCTCCCACCTCACCATACCCCACCCCTTCCCCCACCCACCACTAAGACCCCAACCCCTCCCCCACCCCCACCCCTTCCCCCCACCACCCACCACCCACAACCCACACGCAAGATCGCCTTAGAATCCCGTGTTAATAGGTTTATTAACACAAGGCACAGTGATGGATAGGATGGATGGAATACCCCCCTCCCCCCCCTCTCCTCCCTCCCCCCTATCTCCTCCCTCCCCCCTCTACCCCTCTCCCCTCTCCCCACTCTCCCCCTCTCTCCTCCCTCCCCCCTCTCCCCCTCTCTCCTCCCCCTCCCTCTCCCCCTCCCTCCCTCTCTCCTCCCCCCTCTCCCCCTCTCTCCTCCCCCTCTCTCATCCCCCCCTCTACCCCCCTCTCCTCCTCCCTCTCCCCTCTCCCCACTCTCCCCCTCTCTAATCCCCCACCCCCTTTCCCCTCTCTCCTCCCCCTCTCCCTCAAGTAATGCATGACCCACCATGCAATACGCAGGGCCATGCACAGAGAATCACGTCAAGCCATTTGATGATTGGTTGGTCATGTGGGATTGGAGTAGGAAAGAGAGAAAGAGAAAGAGAGAAAGAGAAAGAGAGAGAAAGAGAGAATGTGGCGGGGGAGGGAGAGGGAAGGAGGAGGGAGGGAGCAAGGGAGGGAGGGAGAGGGAAGGAGGGAGCAAGGGAGGGAGGGAGACAGAGGGAAGGGAGGGTGGAAGGAGGAGGGAAGGAGGGAGCAAGGGAGGGAGGGAGAGGGAGGAGGGAAGGAGAGAGGGGAGAGAGAAAGGTGGGAGGTAGAGAAGGAGGGAGGGGGTGGGAAGTAGGAAGGAAGAATGTGAAGGAGGGAGGGAGAGAAAAGGAGAGAGGGAGAGAAAGAGAGAGAGAGAGAGAGCGAGAAAGAGAGCGGGGGGGGGGGGGTCTAAAAGAAAAACATAGAATTATGTAACAAGACAAACATACAAACGATTCAACGAAAGTGATTATTATTTGCAACATGCTACTTCCTGTTTCTTCTTTGATAACCCTATCGTATATATATATATGTATATATGTATATATATATATATACACATATCGAAAGAAAGCTTTTATCAACGAATGCTATAATTCAGTGAGCTAATATACAACCGATTTATTATTACATATCAACGTCGGACGAAACCGATAAATCTTTCAAAAGTTCCTGTATTAAAAAAAAACTTTTTTATTAAGATTTTTTATTTACTGAGGAGAGTGAGAGAGAGAGAGAGAGAGAGAGAAAGAGAGAGAGAGAGAGAGGGAGAGAGAGAGAGAGAAAGAGGGAGAGAGAGAGAGAGAGAGAGAGAGAGAGAAGAAATAGCGAAAGAAAAGGAATGAGAGAAAGTGTAGGAATCGAAAAGAGTTGAGAATTAAAGAGAAACAAAAATCAAACAAGAGAAAGAGAGAGAGAAAAAAGTCTTGCCCCATTTCATC